>JAJOZX010000423.1:202500-235000 GCA_023014485.1 Bathynomus jamesi
TGATAATCACAGTTAATGATATTGAAGCTGCAGAATAACGAATCCTGCGGCATCTTTCATCACATAATTGTCTCCGTCATCACACGTACCATTCCTTTACGTCTTTGTTTTGTTTCTTGACCGGTCTCCGATCTCCTGCCTTTACCATTCCGTTGCCTTGTCCGTTGGCAACCACCGTTGGCCCTTGGGTCAGGGTCCGATAGTTTTTACTCTCCTCCACTTTGTAGCTCCTGTCGGGATTTTCTTTGCATTTGAGCCAAAGTAGAATGAAAAGGATAATCACGATTAAAATTCCGGCCACGATGCTGATGATGAGCGCAGTTTGTTTGGCCGAATCGCTCTGGATGTCTTCGACAATCTCTGGTCTGTGATCTCTGCCATTTTTGTCCGTTTGAATGATTTCCGGTTCAAAGTAATTGTTGTTGTAGTCAATGATGTCGATGAAAGGGTAGTTAGTGGTGGTTGTGGTCGTTGTTGGGTAGTAATAAGGACGTCTGGGAGGTCTTCGAGTGGTTGTTGTTGTTGTTGTCGTTCTAGTGGTTGTCGTAGCTGGACGGGGGGGAGGAGGAGTCGGTGGCTGATTCCAGGTAGTAGTTACTGTGGAAGTGGGTATCGTGCCCCGGAATTGGCCTCTGTCCACTCCGATGACACCGTGCTCCTCCGAGTGAATCACGTCCGGCTCCAGCATTGGCCTCGGTGTGACCGGAAACCTCATATCGTCTTCTTTAAAAGAATCTGATATGATTAATACATAAATAAACGCTATCTAAACTGAGAAATATATTTCACACTAGTCTCCTTCTCTGAGTTGCAGGTTTTAACTGAAAACCTTATGTTGCAATTTATTTAAACAATACAGTTTGTATATGTATATGTCCTTGTATATATGTATACAAAGACATTAAGGATATTATTCTTAAAGTTGTAGAACATTAAATGGAATATAAGCTGGCATACCAACCGTTCAAACACAAATATAAATTTTATATTCAAATATATTCCATTCCAAAAATATCTCTATTCTTAAAGCGAAAACTAAACCGTAATAAATTATTTAGCAGATTGATAGGCCTACTGTGTCTTGGGTACTTAATAATGCTTAGAATTAGATTTTTCAGTTACCACACAATGTAATTATATTTAGCTGAAAAATAGTCGCTACCCTTGAAAACATCTGTATTTATTCGTTGATCTCTTCGGAAAGTGATCCCACTGAAAATATCGGGTGTGTATAAAGTAACGCGTGTGAAGAGACAAATCCGATTTGAATTATATTAACGCGAGTAAACATGGCCAAGTAATAGTTATTACATATACTTTATAACAACTGGATATTCGACAGTAAGGTTTATAAGAGGTGTTGAAAATGGCTTTTGGAGTTAAAAAAACAAGTTGAAACGCTTAAACCAGTTCGGATCGGATTTGTCTCTTCACTTGCGTTACTTTATACACACCCTGTACCTTCGAGCAAAGAATAAAATAATTTTTAAATTTACTTTTGATCAGTAGTGGATACTTCGGGATTCGGAATCGAATGAGGCATCCTCCCTGCCAACTACTACTACTATGTACAACCATATCGTTACAGTAGTGAGGTACTGAGGTAACGGTTTTCTCTTAACTTAGTACTAAGATTATGACTACTTTCGTCTTTTTCTTACCAGTAACGCAACGTACCTTTTTCCATATCAGGGAGTCCTACGTCGTCTGTATTGAATTCTCCTGAACCAGAGCCGATGTAACAGTCTTCTTCATCGTCGCAAGGGCGACTTACGGGACCCATTCCCCCATCAGGCCGAATGTGGGGCTTGTAAATGGGAGGACGAGTGGCAGGTACGTAAACAGGAGTGATTAGATCATCACCTGAAATAAAAGTCAGTTTGCATATTTTTCTTTTAATTTTGGGAAAGCAAGAGCGTCTTCGTTTTCTGGTTAAAAATCAATTCATTTAAGAGAAATATCAAAGCTACATTGATTTCAGACGTGATTTTAAAGCGATTTGAGGTCCTCCTAGGAAAAAGTGGCTAAACGACAAAAGTAAAAAACGCCAGAAAAACGCAGTTAAAGTTGTACCAAATTTGAAATTGACATAATTTTTTAATTTTTGAAGATATTTCGTCTCAATATTTACAAAAGTTAAAAAGTTACTCCACTTTCAAATTTGGTACAACTTTTAACTGCGTTTTCACTTTTGTCGTTTAGCCACTTCTTCCTAGGAGGGTGGGTCTCATATTTTATAAAAGAAGTGTGTATTATATGTATCAAATACGGCAATATTCAAAAATTACAATTAAGCTACATTATTTTGATATTTGGGACAAGTGTAAAACGACTTTTAACTGGAACAGCTCTTGAATGTAATCACCCGCAGAACGTACGGATCAGTCAACTATAAAATCAAAGGGGGAAGGTGGATATTATTAATCAAGCAGGACATATTATCCTTCGTTTTGCTTCTGACGAAAGTTATAAGAATGCCCTTTACCCTTGCAGCATCCCACTTTCACTCTCATTTAACCGAGAAGGTACGGTCAGCTAAGTAGGCGGTGTTCTAAATTATAAAATGGAAAAGAAACGCTAACCTGATCCAGTGTCAAATACGGGAACGCATTGATCTTCGTCATCGATGTCGCAACCAGATCCTGCACCGCTGAACACGAGATCGTCCCCTTCGCCAGGAGTAGGTCCAGGGATTCCCGGAGTCTGTGACAGGGAGACAAAGAATTATATATATATATATATATATAAACGGAGTTGGTTCAAAAAATTTCGAGACTTGATCTGTTACCCATTCTTGGCAATCTTTTTTTAGTGCTTCAATCGTAGCTACTTGAACATCAGTGGTTGAAAAATTCCTTTTAGGTGACTTTTCAAGCGTGAAAAAAGGTAAAAATCACAAGGATCAAGGTCTGGAGAGTACGGTGGTTGTGGTGGAGCAGCTGTGCCAACCTCACTCAAATATTGCGTCACCAACAGCGATCGGTGAGCGGGTGTATTGTCGTGCTGGAGAATCCAAGTTTTCTCTGCCCGTTTTCGCTGGTTGCTAATTCCTTTGTAGTTCAAAAAGATCTCTAGCATCACCTTACCTTTCGAGCAACCAGTACAAAACTTCATAGGACGAGGAGAACGCTTGCATTTCGACATAGAGGACTGAATCTAGTGCGGTAATGAAGTCCCCACAAATTTTTTTTTGTTCCTGGCGTTAGTTATTCGCGAGGAATCGTGGTAGATACTTAGTTAACACAGCGTGACATGACCCACCAAAGATGTTAGCAGCAGTTGAAAATTCGTGAACCACTGAACGACGTCCTTTACGCACCATTTCCCTCACTTTTTGAGTTACTTCTAGCGTCCGTGGTGTAGCTTGTCTTCCTGAGCGAGGTTTATCTTCCAAGGACTCATGCCCTTTTTTGAATCGTCGATGTCATTCAAATATCCTCGCCCGTAACATTGCAGCTTCTCCACGTACTGTACTTGTTATAGCATTGTCAAAGTCTTTGTAGCTGTTTTCTGTACTTTATGACAAAATTTTACATTAGCACGCTGTTCGAACTGCAACATTTTCACCGTGCAAACGTCAAACGACAGCTGATTGTACTACACTGTGGAGGCAATGTTATACCAATTGATGCATGCCGGTACCTGCCGGGTTTTCTCGTACAACATATCAACTCCAACGTTTGGTAAGGTATAGAACACATACATACGTATGTGTGTTAGTATTTGTTTCTAGAGCAAAACATATAACTACAGTGATTCCAGTCTCGAAGCTTTTTAAATCAACTCTCTCTCTCTCTCTCTCTCTCTCTCTCTCTCTCTCTCTCTCTCTCAGAATGAAAGAGTTATACGAACCTGTTGCCAAGGATTGGGTTTCCTGTTAGTGGGAACATCTCTAAGAGTAAGAGTCTTTGGGAGACTCATCAGAAGGTGAACGTCGCCTTCCACAGTCACTCTCGAGTCCCGTTCGGCAGCCAAGTCCAGAGGGCGCTCTCCGTTCAACACGATGCCAGCAACGATTCCCTTCAGGAAGGAAAGATTAACTCATAAAAAGTGCAAATATAATGAACCTAACCTATCCTGTTGTTAGGTTGCAGGTTAAATTAGATAAGTATAAGTTAGCGTAAGGTAGGTTTGGTTTGTAAAGTGTGTCAGTGATTGTATCGCCGTTAGCTTGAATGCAATTAATTTGTGGATGAATTTACAAAATAATTTTGCATCAAGCAATAAGTCACTTAAACAGAGACAACAAGTCAGAAACACGCAGACAGACAAACAGCCAGACACAAGAAAACCTACAGACTCGACACGACCATTACACCCTTCAATACAGACCAGACCACCAAGATCATCAAAAACATTAAGAATTCGAAGGCTACTGGACCAGACAACATATCTAACATACACCTTAAACACTTGGGTCCACAAGGAATACTAGCTCTCACAAATATCAGCACATATTCATACCAACACTGTATTATTCCTGACATATGGAAACAAGGTAAAATTATTACACTACTCAAACCAAACAAAAATCCAACAGAACCGGCTTCCTATAGACCCATTACTTTACTATGCACACCTACCAAAGTAACAGAAAGACTAATCTTACAAATCACCAACCCACACATTCCACTATCGCCTACTCAACATGGATTCAGACCTCACCACTCAACCACGACATTACTCACTAACCTCACGCAGCACATCATGGATGGCATCAACTCCAGACGACCAGCTCAACGTACACTATTAGCAACAATAGACATTAGTAAAGCATTTGATGCTATCCCACGCTTCCCTCTCATAAACAAAATACTCAACACAAACATGCACAATAACACCAAAAGGTGGCTGAGCAACTATCTTTCAGGAAGATACTCACATGTCACATTTAATGGCAAGTCATCCAAAAACAAGCTTTTTCCGAACGGGGTCCCTCAAGGCTCTGTTCTCTCACCAACACTCTTCAACTTATCTTATACATGCATGACATTCCAACACCCATAGATAACAAGCTTACCTTATCATCATATGCAGATGACATCACTCTAACATCCACCCACAATAACATCGACACCGCTACAAATAACCTACAAACATACATAAACAGCATACAAGACTGGCTCACACACAATCGACTCAAAGTAGCGCCCACAAAATCAACCATCACCTTGCTTACAAGCAACACAAAAGAACACCAGGTAATTCCACAGCTTACACTAAACAACATCAACATCCCACACACTCACAGGACCAAAATACTTGGGGTCACATACAACACATCATTATCTTTTGCAAACCACATTCAGAACATTAAAAACAAATGTACGTCAAGACTTAACACGCTTAGGGTACTAACAGGCACAAACTTTGGACACCAGCAGGAAACAACATCACTCATATACAAACAATATATTCGCTCAGTTATGGACTATGCTAGCCCATGCTGGGCACCCATTATCTCAAACACACACATAAACACCTTACAGACAATACAAAACAACGCACTTCGTATCATTACAGGATGCACTCAAACAACACCAATAGAACACCTGCACACAGAAACAAAAATACTGAAAGTTAGGGAACATTTAGACATGAGGGGAACACAATTCATGGCAGCAGCGACAACTAACCCACAACACCCTTGCCACTACATGTACAATCATGCACCAACACCTCGCACCATTAAGGTAACACCAGAGAGACATTATAACCAAATACTCCATTCCATACCACACCCCACAGACATCACACAGTACAGAAAACACATACACACACACACCTAACCCACAAAGCGCTGACACGACTCGGTCCGAATGCGTTCCTAGGTGCGAAGCCGCCTCCCATTAACAGGTCAGAGATCAGCCTGAGCAGATCGGATGGAGTTAACTTAGCACGATTCCGATGTGGACATCACCCCAACTTACGGACATATAAACACAGACTAGACAACTCCATAGACGACACTTGCCACCTGTGCCAGGACACACCACAAACAATTGAACACATTATGACAGACTGTACCGCTCTAGCACAACAACGAACACAACACAACATCACTAGTGCGCTGAACCTCTGGTCCACTCCGGAGAGGGCGATCGGTTACCTGCGTGCCACCGGCTTGCTCGATCAGGGTGGGCTGATCGGCTAAACAACAACAACAACACAACAACAACAACTGAGGTAGTTTTATTGATAGTGAAGGCAAAGCCTACCTATATTTAGTCAGGCTACGGTTCTACAAAATTTCATACTCTTTTGTGAAACTGAGGAAAAGCCGGTTAGGCCATAAATTTACAAAAATTTCACAATCAACAGAAGCCAGTGTGTCGAAAATTGTGAAGCTGCATTTAAAATGTATGTGACTCGTGAGCTTAAAATAAATGTTAAGGTCTTACTAGCTTAAAAATTTTTGCTCCAAATCGCTGCGTGAACGAACTAGATACAGGGTTTGGTGAAAGTTGGAGCTAGTGATAGGCAACAGAAATTGCGAGCCACAATTAGTTTTGTAATTAATGCATAACACTTCCTAAATGAAATATATTAATTGAATTAACCCTCAACCGCTATCTTTATTTCTCAATCATGCAAAATTAAAATGATCGAAGTCCTTCCTGATTTCTCGAGATAGAGGTATCTTGCTGGTTAATATCTTTCAAAATGAGTAATTACCCTGGTTTTCGTGGTTTTTTATCTTGTAATTTACCTGATAAGGTCTTTCAACCGCCACAGATCGCTTGTTTCTTCGTCCACCAATCTGCAACCTTGACTGCCCGTTGAACACAGACAATTGGTGACCTAATTAATGGATAAGGTTGTTAGAAATTTGGTACAAATTATAAAATACCCACTCAACAGTGTACACGTTCATATGGATTTGTTAATCTGAAAAGTGGCAAATTTCTTATGGAGAACAGTGTGAGAATATTGAATCTTTTAACAGACAGGAAATGGGAGACCGTCCTCCGTTTTCATGATAGTGTACCGACTCATGGTTCAAATCCCACGTAAAGCTGTAGGTCCCCTCCGTCATACGCCGCTAGATGTTGCGACGGAGGTTAAACAACACCATCATTACATTTTTGAGCCCCAGTGACAGGGGCCAGTAATTGGGGGCCGCAGGCTCCCCCAATTACTGTCGGTTCAATTATTTGGCCAATAAAACTATAGAAAAGAACGCAGTCATGAAAAACTTAAGCTTCACATTGCCGCCCGTAATAATAAAAAATAAAAAAAATAAAATTTGTTGCTACAGTCTGTGCTCCAGCCCCCTCAATTATTGGGCCCGAAGGCCCCAGCACCGCAGGTCTAGAAATGAACCCGTAGGCCCCTGTTTAACTAGTAATAATAATTTACCGCATATCCGTCTGTCTGTCCGTCTGTCTATCTATCTGTCTGTCTCCTTTTCAGGTCCAAACGACTGGACCAATTTTCATGAAACTTGGTGACAACACCCTCTGGGATTCTGGAGTGTTTTTAGCAACTTTTTTTTTCAGATCGATGCCCCCCAAAAAAATTTATCCCAATTTATCCCACAAAAAATTATATGCTAAAACACGAAGCACTTAAATTTCAAAATTTTGGCCCATTGGTCTTCAGATGTGAAACTCAAAATTTTGATGGTTGCTTTCTTTCGTGAATTTGTTGATCTGCTTTTTTGGCTATTAGAGAAATATAAAATTTTTATAAAAGCGTGGAATGGTGGCCTTCCCTATCATTAAAGTCTACAAGTAAACCAAGTCCCAACACGCTTCTACAGAGTTTCGTGGAATGAAGAAACTCAAGTTGGTGAATAACTTTAGAAAAGAATGTAACCATCAAAATTTTTAACTACGCATCGGAAGCCATGATGGATAAAAAAAAAATGCGACATGTTGTATTTGAAACTTAAGTGTTTCGTGAGCTTCAAGTAAAACCTGTGAAGCTGCATTTAAAATTTAAGTGATTCGTGAGCTAATTGTAAATGTTAAGCTCTAACTCTCTTAAAATTTCACGAAGTATTATTATCTTGAATAGAAAGAAAATTGCTTTAAAATTTTGAAATTTTGTCATATTTAATAACGTTAGTACGCAAAAGAGTAGGCCATTGGAATTTTTTACATCCACGCCGCATTCTTCTTTGTCAAGAATAAAACACGTTTCCTAAACAATATTTTCGATTATAATACCAACACATATTAGTACCATGACTGTACAATAAATATATATTGCCCCCGAAGGGTAATAACACCTTCCGCGGGAACTAGCAAAAATATCCCACCCATAGGGCGGGTTTTTGTTAATAATAATAATATTAATAATAATAATTATAATAATAATAATAATAATAATAACATGCTCATTATTAAGATTAATAAGTGCTGGTGCGTCAATTTAATAATACAAGTGGAAAAAGTGCTTCAAAGTGATACGAGGTAAATAACGAAATAAGTAAGAGGCAAAATCGCGGTTATTTTCCAAGGAAAATACTTACGTCAGATTATTCCAGTGGTGAGGAAATAGTTTCATTTAAATTCTACCGTGAAATTACGTTTACAAATAAAGGTGTGCAAAATGGAGTTGTGCTGAGTGTGCAATTAGTCGGTGGTATATCAGAAATAAAATTAACACCTGAACATGCTACCTCAGAATTTGGGAGTTACTTCGAAACAGTCAGTCAAAAAATCTCGCGTCCTATAATAAGTGACTTAATTTATAATCAAATTATGTCTCAGATTTTCCACTACAAAGACAGTATGCAAAACATTTTAATGATATATATATATATATATATATATATATATATAGGGTGTCCCAAAAGTCAAGTAACCCAAAGCAGGAAGCTGATAAATTCTTGATCGAGTAATACAGTGTAGTCTAACAATTCTAAATGTGCCCTAATATAGGATAGGTTAGGTCCTAGGCTATCCCCATACATAAGCTAGAAATAGGCCTAAGCTTAAAATTAGTGTAGGCAAAGAAGGCTACGGCAAGAAGCTGAGATTCAACTTTTAAAATCCTTCCAATAGTGTTAAGCAGATCATGTGTGCACATTTACAAATTCAGAAGCCACCAAACTAAATCATATTTTCTCGATTAGTAGAGAAATTTTGGTGTACTGTCTGTAGATGATAAGAAAAATAGTAGACGGCTTACACGCTCGTTAGGACAATCCTTAACACGTTGGATACCACATGACCCACCGGTGGGTCGTGGTAGGGTGTTCAGCACGTTCCGCACGACCAGTCACCAGTGGCGGATTATCATTGAGGCAATTGAGGCTGAAGCCTCTGGCCCCCATGCTTGAGGGGGGTCCCCAATCAACTGAGTTTCGATGATATAATTCGAGATTTCGCAAACTTCTTTAATTAAATATGGCAGAGTACACAAACTGACAAATTCCGCGTTTTATTTTATGTTTTATAGGCCCTAAAGTAAAGTTTGTTTAATACTGTCTTGTTTTAGCAAACGGCAAAATACACTGTGTTAAGGTTCTTTTAAGTTTGTTTCTCAATTAGCTAAGCACCGTACATATAATTCGTGTAAATGTACTATGTACTGTACATGTATTGTTAATAAAAATTTATAGAAAAGGGCCCCCAAAATAAAATTAGCCTCAGGCCCCGAGTACAGTTAATCCACCCCTGCGCACGACCCACCGATGGATCGTTCTTTTTGTTTATTTCATAAAATCAAATGATGTTCGGTACAGCAAGGTAAACAGACAAAATCCCGGTTGGCATCTAACGTGTTAAAGCGGATATCACAGGAGGTTGAGCTAAAAACGAACACTCTCTATAGAACTTAGTTTTAATCCTATCGTGTCCAACTCGTCCATGAAATAAAGGGGGCCGGACAAGGGAAAGAGGATGCAGTACTTTCACTGGTTTAAGCACTTTGTTTGCTTCCATCTGGGGACCTTAGACTCGCCTTTCTTCTCTGATGAAACCTAGTTCCACCTAGATAGGTATGTAAACAGCCAGAATACGAAATTTGAGCTACAGAAAATTCACAATCCTCATCAGTAATTCTTTCATAGTCTCGCAGTGAGGGAGAGTTTGCACCACTCTTCTTTATGGAAACTAATTGCTGAACGATACAGACACATCATTAGACAGTTCATTGCACTGTTACATACTGAAGAAAGGGATGCGTGATTCCAACAAGATGGCGCACCAGATTACAAATAAACTCACAGAAACGTTGGAATTCATTCAGAACTTCTTTGGAGAGAGTAATAAACAAAAGATTTAGGCCACTCCGATCCCTACACTTGATTCTTCCGAATTGTTTTCTACGGAGCCACATCAAAGAATCAACAATTCAGGGATCTGGATGCCCTGCAGGGGAACATAACCGCTCGCATTGACAACATCATACCAATATTCTGCAGCGTTTTTTTTTTGCGAACATGCGCAAGTGTGGCAAGTGTGTGGATATACGCATCAAAGAAGAGGGTGATCACTTTCAGCATTTGTTGCAGGGTACCGTGTGTTCTCCCTCATCCTCCATTACCATTGTATTGTAAGAGTTAAGTTTTCATTTGTGCTTTTTATTCCTAATGTAGGGTTGCATGATATTTAGGACACTATATATATATATATATATGAAAGTTATTTCACGAAAGTAACACGTGAATAATATTTATGATGAAAATAACAACGAAGAAAAAAGGAAACAAAGAATGGTGCTCAAGCGCTTTCGTCTAATGAGTGTTCCTGAGGATGTCATTAGACGAAAACGCTTGAGCTCCATTCTGTTTCCTTTGTGGTTATTTTCATATATATATATATATATATATATATATATATATATCAGCTAAACATGGTTTGTATGAGAATATTTCTATAATAAAGGCTTTTCATTTCTATATAAATTTGTTTTTCAAACTTGTTTGTAAAGTGGATGATCGTCAGAAAACCAAAATTTTCCTCTGACCTTAAAATAAGAGATCATAGGCTTACCAATTACGCTAATTGAATTTCTTTTTTTTTTACTCTCTCTCTCTCTCTCTCTCTCTCTCTCTCTCTCTCTCTCTCTCTCTCTCTCTCTCTCTCTCTCTTTGCTTCTAATTTGTAGTAAAATCCAATTTCATAACAGTACTAAAATAATTACAAAATGGCGTATAGTCGTCAAAATAAACTAAAAGAGTTCATATTTTTAATTACAAAGACTTTGAAACGACCCTAAATGTAGTGAATGAACGCAGTGAAAGATTAAATTCCTCAAAAAATATTGCTTTTGTTAATGACATTTTGTTTTTCGCATTAAAATATGTCTAAACAATTCAATGTCCCATTTTTTGTTTAATTTAAACAGCATTAATTAACTATATATATATATATATATATATATATATATATATATATATATAACTTTAAAGCAACTATTAATAATAAATACATATGATAATGAAAGCTAAAGCGATTTGGTCCTTATCATACTGTGCCGCAGGGATTGAAATTGCAACACAATGATAAGCGGTGATGATGTCTAACTAACTAACTATATATATATATATACTGTGTGCGTAAAGAAATAAAAAACAGAAGGTGATGTAGGGGAGAAATATTATACAATTTAATGCTAACATTTGTTTAAATTTTTAACCCACCATGCCAAATCCACGATTTTAACTTCCTGTAGTTTTTAAGGTCAGAAATGTTAAAAATCTCTGTAAGGAATGAAAAATGTTTATATGCAAGGTTAATAACGGTTAATTAAAAAAAAAAAATCACCTAAACACAATTTTTTAAACGGACTAAAAAAAAAAATAATCAAAATATTAAAAATCTACTTAAAATTTTAGCTTCGTAAATGACGTGTTAATTAAAATTTTCTACTTTTTTTTTTTTTTACTAAACATTTAACACTGTTTTAAAATACAATAAATATAATTTTATTTATATATATTTTTTTTAAACCTATTTGTAACATTTAAGAGGGAATGTTAAATTATAATCCCAATACTGACACTAAAACCTATAGATTTATTCCTTTAAAAAGGAAGCCGTTCTTACTGAAAGAAATTTAATTACGTTGTTGTTATTAACAAAATTATTAAAATTAAATTATAAGAAATTTATTAAGCTTCTTTTTGAGGTTTGACTCATATTTTTTTACAATTCTTTACGAATGAATTTTCTTGAGAAACACGATCTTATCTTGTCAATAATTTGATTTCTTTTCAATACATGAATAAGATCATTGAAAATCTGTAGGTTTTTCATATTTAGATTCTCAAGTTGACAAAGAAAAGCAAGTTAATTGAAAATAGTCACAAATGATGATAAAATTATAAACAATTTATTACTTAGGCGTTAAACTTGTATGTAATTTCAGAAAATTTCAGGAAAAAAGTTCGACTAGAAATATTATTTCTATAAAGCATAAAAAATACTAAGTGAGAAGATTCTGTTTTTTTGATATTTTACCTTTTGGTGACATGAATAAAACTCCAATAACAAAATATAATCATTAAACATGGTTTAATATGGTTTCTGATTAGAATTTTTTATGTTTTTTAGAAATTTTATGTTTATAGGCGAATTTTTTTCCCCAAATTATACGTTATTCTTCTCCATCATTAAATACGTATTAGCAATCTGTTCTAGTTTTCCATAACGGAATTTCCTTCTCTTAAATGAAATCTAAACCTTTAGCGTTGATCGTAATGTCTGACTCTCTCTAATGAATTCGAGGACTTATTAATTATGTAATAAGTATTTCGCCTTACCTTTTGGTGTCTTGCTTTTCACTTCGTAATTGTCGAGCTGAAGAGTGGCGTTGGGACCTGACCGAGTAAACTTGAGGACGTGATACATACCATCGTTGATGCTCGTAACTTCCTCTCCTATTGGATGATCTTCAGTGCCCAAATTATATACCAAATACATGTTCCCGTCAACCTTGAGAGACGAAATTTCTGATTACAAACGCTGAGCAGCGGAATTAGACCGGTTTGATTTAAATTTTTTTTAATTACTCTTATTACAATATCCGATTCGGTTTCAAAAAGCCTTTCAGCGTCATTTTAACCCAACTGCATTATGAAGCCTCAAGTTTTTGTGCTATTTTGGTACAACGTTTCAGGCTTTTACCTCGTCTACCACTGATGATGATAATGATCTACAAGGAAATTAAAAAAAAGAACAGTTCTCTATCTTCTTCTTATCTCTTCTATAACTTTGCCTTGAATATTTAATTTGTTTCAGTAAATTTTGACGGATATCCTGTTTTAGTAATGATACAGAAGTTTTAACACAGAAGAAACTGTATAAATCTATGAGGTTCAACCAGTGAACTGCGACTTTAGTTGGAAGTGACTTCTATTGCTTACAATTTCTAATTCCATGAAGTCGTTCGAGTTAGCGGAATCCAGTCGGAAGACTGTGGCATCTTCTTTCTGAATGGTCATGAATCCCAGTGCCAGAAGATCTCGATGGGCATTTGGCCATCGTCCCTCTGGGTATTCAAATGTCACTAAACCAGTGCCAGGGCCAAATTCATAAGCTGTTGATTCTGTATGATTAAGGGATTTCTTAGTTATATAAAGTCAAATTTAGATGATTTACGGTTGGTTACATGATAAAACTGCATTAACGTTTACACTCGTAATTGCTAATAGACGGCAATAATGACTTAAACTAACAATACAGTTCGTTCCCTATTTCTCACCATCAGAACAAGTCGGTCCCGTGAAAGAAGTCATGTCACAGTTGCATGAGTAAGAATTCCATTGTTGGTTGCACGTTCCTCCGTTTGAGCAGGCATCTTCCCTGCATTTAGTGCTCGGTCCTAAGATGTAATCAGCGTTAATAATTAACTGCTAAATTCTATGGATCCTATCCATATTTTTTGTTGTAATCAAGTGGCACAAAATCGATCATAAAGGTTTTTAGATAGTTTCAACTTTTGATGCATGAAAAATGATGCAAGAATTGACACATTCCGGTGCGATCTGACCTACCGATGGGGCAAATTTGTCCCACTCTGTAGGTCAGCAGACCTCGGAATGCGTTAAGAGGTGAAATCGTCTTTGCCATATTTTGAGGTTGGTGGTGGAGGGATTAAATTTAACTGAAACGTTTGAATTTCGGATCTTAATTTAGCTTACTGAGAATTAGGATTAAGAATTAATAGTGTAAATATTGTTTAAAATTTCAAATATATCTAAGTACAACTATATACATATATATATATATATATATATTATATATATATATATATTATATACTTTCCTTTGCTTTGTATTGAAATGTACAAAAAATTACTTAGCTCAAAACAGAAATACTTGTCTATTTTGTCTATTCAGAACAAATATATTTCAGAAAAGGTATTAAAATAATTCCACTGAGGCCTCAAAACGTTTAATAAGAGTCACTAACCGTCGCATCCAGAAATAACGTGGTTGGACGTCACTGGAACATCTTTTCCAGCGGGGTCTGGAACTTCTCCATTAAGGTCAATTGAGGCAAGACATCCCTGGAACCCGGTACGAGAGACAAGATGAAGGTGACTGGAATACATGTCAGCAGCAACGCCCCCTGGAACCCAAAGTTAAAGGAAATTGAAGAGCTAAAAATGCGAGAGACATTTCTTTTATAGGAGTAACTAAATGAATAACTGCATTGTCACGAATATGCTTGTTATTCTTTTATTACGAACTTAATTAATAAACGCGCTAATAAAATTATACAAAATACGAACGAATGAAAAGACTAAATATAGCAATTATTTAATAATTCAATTCGATAATAATAATATTTCACACTTCGTAGAAAGAATTAAATTAATATTTAATTTAATCTGGAATATAAATATTACAGGGATACAAAATAATAATAATAATAATAATAATAATAAATAATAATAATAATAATAATTTTAGTATTGAAAGAATTTTTTAAAGATTTTTTTTTTAAGTTCCAATTTAAATATTCTTAATGCATGCCAGAATTTATTAACATTTAACGTATGAAGCATATTAACATTTAAAATATTAACGTATTAACAGCTTTTTCCAGAGTCTTTGGACGTAGATAAGATTACCAAGGTAAAGGTATCCTTCCAGATCCAGATTGAGATTTTTTCCATTCAAGTCGACTGTCGCGATGTTGTCATCGACCATCAGAGTAAAGCTGAGAGAAGCCCTTCTGGTAACCGTGACCGTATGCCAACGGTTGTCGTTCAAAGCCATTCGACTAGTGTCTCGAATCCTGATAGGACGATCCCCTAAGTTGAATACGAGGTGAACGTGCCCTATCACGAGCTCGATGGCAATAAAATCGTGCCCTGGAACAGGATGAAGAATCAGTTACCGAAATATGTACCTAGTACCTAGTACAGTGGTTTGTAAAGTTGCAGTTACAGTATGTGATGGAGTTACAACATGAAAATGTGGCATTGATTCCTCTTGATCTTGACATAGTTAAGGAATGGATCATTTTCTCTCACCTTTTCCACCATTGTACATAATTAGACCGGAAGGTTGAAGGGTTTTGAACTGGAAATAGATATTGGTAGAAGAGTACGCTCTCAGCTGCTGCAAAGCGACGAAAGCAGCATTTGATTTGAAGGTTACAGGGTGATGCACAACTTGCTGAGTTTTGCCGAACTTAGCTGTTACCTTAAAAAATGTGAATAAATACATTTTAATAACTGAAAATACATCCGTTTCAAGAGGTCATACTGATACTAGTTATAATAAATTAATTATATAACTATGCCCAATATGAGTACAACCAACAACTTACGCATACTGTAGTGAATACATTTATTTGATTTAACCATGTAAGTTCCAGGGATCTTTTTTATCATAAAATTGAATTAAATTGTTTGTCGTTAGCCAGAAGAAAATGGTAAAGAGACGCGATAGAGATTGAAGGATTAATGTAGACAGACATGCATATGTTAGCGGCAATGTATATGTTTGCGAAATCCGGCATTAAGCTTAATGCCTAGACAATACGCTGAAAGCTAAGAATGTATATAATCATGAGTATAATACCTATTTATATATCTAATAATAATAATAAAAAATAACCTAACCTAACCTAACATAACATAAACAGTGAAAGTGACCATTGTAACTAATACTATTTTTAGCTTTCAGCTTATTGCCTAGGCATTATCTTAATGCCTGATTTCGCTTATTACCGCTAACATATACATACACACATTTTATCATAATTAGAACATTACAGTTCTCAATGTTCTGGTTAATATACAGGGTGAGTATATTTTTTTAACTTACCTTAACATTAGGCAAATGTCCTGCCCTCGCCAGTTCAAACAAATACTGTCCATTGACGTTGAAGCTTTGTATGAGCCCCATGAAGGGCTGAACCACGTCTTGGTTCCTTCTTTTTAAAGTGGAACCTAAAGAGTTCCTGAACCACGTAGAAAAGTTGTTTGGAACCATCGCTATGTAGATGTTCTGATATTCAAGCATTGTGTATCTCCCAGCGGTATGATCTGACAGTGTATTAAAGTTTAAATTACTCGGCTGTACTCTTAATTCAATGTTTATGGACCACTAACATAAAAGTAATAATGGTTTATTTTAAACTTGTATATTAGCGTCTAAAATCTAGAAATCCGAATAGTACATTCCAGTAAATGTACTGGAATGTACATTTAATCTTTGCGAAATCTGAATTGTATCATAACGAGGGTGTGAAGCAGTTTTCCTTGCAAGAAAAACCTTCGAAATGATATAATGCGAAGTAGCGCCACGTTTTCCTTGCAAAAGAGACGGGTTAGGAGAAAGGGGTGGGTGGGTTGTAAAGTTACACTGCACATTACGGTATTGTTATTCGTAATTCTGGATAAGTAATCACCTTATCGACGTTGTAATACTTAGTGAAAGTGTTAAACAGTAGTATATTTACGTTAATTGTGTTTAATGTATGAGTTTACCGTATTAATGGTACGTTTTCTTTTATAAAGTATAAAAAAGAATGATGCAATGTGGCAAACTTAAGCCAAACAAAAAAAAAGCAGTGTTTGAGGACGTCCAGTCCGAACTTCGGAGGTCATTGGCGAGTAACGGAATAAATAATAGTTATAATACATTAACAAAAATTAACCATAAAAAAATTCTAAATTACCATATTACGAGTGAATAAATAATCAGTTTTTTTATACTGATTCCGAATATAATTGCCGTTTCTTGTGCAAATTCTTAGTTTTTCAGTTATTTTACTCTCAAATGTAGCACTACTTTCAAATGCGCGATGTGTTGACCGGTACTGGTGCATGTGGAAATCCCTGACGTCATCTGTGTCTGCCGTGCCGTAACATGTTCAGCACATCCGCAGATGATAGGAACTATTTCGCACATGCGTTGATTTCAAATTTCTTCCGCGCCAAACAGTGACAAATTCGAAAGGGAATCGGTACGTGCTCTGGTTGTGAGTTATCGTATTTCGACGTAATTCGCCGTGTGCGCAGGGCCGGATTAACCATTAAGCAAAATAAGCCCGTGCTTAGGGCATCAAGGGAAGGGGGGCACCACAGAAATTTTCCATTGTCGGATTTACCATGGATTTATTATACTATTATAATCGCGGCTTATAGCCTATAAGCTGTTGAAAACTGAATTATTATATTCATATATAGTATTTATTTTTTTTTCATTGTTTGAATTTGTAGTGAACAACAACCCTTTTGAGAGAATAAATATATTTCGTTGTAATCACACACTTTACGCTTTGCGTTATTATTTTGTTTATATCAAATCTTTGAGCGCCATATTAAAAATACATATAGATTAAATATTTTCGTGTGCTATAGGAAGTTATTCTGAACGTGTGATTTGTGCATATAATATTAAATATATATTTTACATAATCATTTGGTATTGTTTTACAGAAAGATTTAGGTTTATAGAATTGTAATATAAATTAATATTAAATAAAAGAAACTATAAACGATCTATATTGCTGTTGTATCAAGTGATGTTTATCACGGCCATTATAATTAAGATATACTGACCTAAGTTAATTAGCGTTGAAGAAGTTTATCTGTTGCTCTCTCTTCTTCTCTAGGGTAAGTCTATGAAGTGTACTTTATTTGTATATATAACAATATTTATCATACACGTATCTTTATTTTATAATTTATTTATCTATTGTCATAACAGTATAAAAGAATTTAGATTGTAATAACCAGAGTGAATAATTTGTAATGTATATATAACATCAAACGTAGTTAGGACAATTTAGGCCCTAAGCAAATGTTCATATTTCCTATAATTAAATATTGTGTTTTAAATAAATAAATAAATGTAAATATAAAATGTGGCTCGTTAATAGTGAAATGTTAATATTGATATTTTTATAGATTGCGTATTATTAATTCTAATGTTAAGTATTTTTATTTTATAGGTTTCGGTTCCTTCTTTCGGTTCCTTCTTTTGGTTCCTTCTTTCGATTTGATTTGTATTCAACATTTCGAGTTGATATTTCGGTTGAGTTATATTTAATTGCCACTTATATTTAAATTGCCACTTTGGTTGTGTACGGTTCCCATTTTGTCTTTCTGAGAATAAAAGAACAAAGCCAAGATTGTGATATGTGTAACTGTGTTGATTGCCACATAATATACAAATAAAATATTCTTTTTATTTCTGTATTTTACAGACCCCAAGAACCAAGATGAAACGTGTTCAGTTAAGTGGTGCACAAAAGCGAAAACTATCAAAAGAGAAACAAGAGAAGACTTTGGATTTAGAGTCCAAGACTGCAAAGCTGACTGATTTCTTCACACAAGTTCCACGACCACAACGTCAACATGATATACCGATTCTGAATCAAAACCAATCTCCGTCATCAGAAGTGGACACAAATACCACTTTGATCACTTCAAAATCAAAATATGATGACGTTGGAATCACCGAGGTGTCACAAGCAGGTTCATCTACCACATGTCTCACTACTGATCTCACTTTGCCTGTAAATTCTCTTGATACCTCTACTGCAAATGTTGATTCAAGTTGCTTTACAAGACATTCTGGGGTTGAAATAATTGCTGAAAATGAAAGTTTAGTGGACCATGGTGATGGTGGTGAAATGAATCAGTCTGCAGAAGATGAAGTAAATATAGCAAAAGATCCAGGGTTGTGGCTTGATTTCTCTGCTGATGATGTGGCTTATTGGATTGCTTGTGGACCCAGTGACTGTCAACACCACAATGGGCCATTTGACAAGTCTTACCGGCATTTCAGTAGTGGCAAACCAGCAAGATACTGTTCACAAAAACTTTTCGTTGGGACAAAAGCCAATGGTGAGAAATACAAGAGAGAGTGGTTATTGTATTCACCATCAACAGGATCAGTTTACTGTTATGTTTGTAAACTGTTTGCTCCTAAAAATGTCTCACATTTTGTTATAAGAGAAGGGTTCAGTGACTGGCGAAATACTATTGTAATTGATCATCATGAAAAAAGCACTACTCACCGAGACTCTATGCTAACATACTTAACTCGCAGACAAGGTGCGGGGTTGGGACAACAGTTGGAAAAACAAATTCAGGAAGAGTGTGATTACTGGGAACATGTCTTGAGGCGTGTCATAGCTGTTATTTGTACGTTAGCTGAACGTGGCTTGTCTTTTCGAGGAACAGAAGAAAGATTTGGATCATTGCAGAATGGGAATTTTTTAGGGCTGCTTGAGCTCATAAGCCGGTTTGATCCATTTTTAGCAGGTCACATTTTGAAATATGGAAATTCTGGCAAAGGAAATCCTTCTTACCTGTCCAAAACCACCTGTGAGGAACTCATTCAACTAATGGCTCAAAAGGTCCACGCACTCATTGTTGACGAAGTAAAATCTTCTGGTTATTTTAGTTTGTCAGTTGATTCAACACCAGATCTATCACATATCGATCAGTTAAGTGTTGTACTTAGGTACTTAAAAGATGGACAGCCTATTGAACGCTTTTTTTAACCTTTCTGAAAATGAAAAGCCATACTGGTGAGGAAATGGCAAATCAGGTGTTGCAGTACTTACGTGAAGTTTGTAAGCTAAACTTTTCAAAATGTAGGGGTCAATCTTACGACAACGCTGCCAACATGTCTGGGCGTTATAAGGGGATGCAGCAAAAAATTTTAGAAACAAACAAGTTTGCTATATATGTGCCCTGTGCAGCCCATTCACTAAATCTGGTAGGCCGAAGTGCTGTTGACTGCTGTCAAGAGGCGGTTAATTTCTTCTCTACAGTGCAGTTGCTCTATACCTTTTTTTTAGCCTCAACCAGCAGGTGGGAAATTCTTAAAGGTTGTATTGGAAATGAAAGTGTCTTAAAATCCCTCTCTGATACCAGATGGGAGGCACATGCTATGGCAACAGCAGCAATTTTGAAATCTTTCCTTAAAATTTTAGAAGCGTTAGAATGTATAGCTGAAGACCAGTCACAAAAGGGAGACACTAGAAGAGAAGCAAATAATATTGCAAATAAGATGCAAGAGCTAGAATTCGTTTTTATGTTGAATTTTTGGGATGAGATTTTGCAAAATTTTCATAGAGTAAGCAAAGTTCTACAGAATAAGGATGTGAACTTAAAAACATGTGCAGATCTGTATGGATCATTAGCTGACCAACTGTGCACTTCACGAGATGAATTTGAAAGATATGAAGCAGCTACAAAGGAAATGCTACCAGATGTTGATTACAAGGCAGCTCAAACTCGCAAACGTATCAGAAAGAAGGTACCCAATGACGGAGATGCACCAGAAGTATATCTGAATGCCAGAGATAAATTTCTTATCACCACCTTTTACACAATTGTTGACAAACTTGAAACTGAGATGAGAAGAAGAGGAGAGATATACAAAGAAATAGCAGAGAGATTTTCTTTTCTAAGTGATGTGCCACATAATGTCACCACTTCATCATCTACTGAAATTGAAAGGTATTCTCAGGGTTGTAAAAAGATGATTGATGCTTACCCAGAGGACTTGAACACTAATTTCTCTGCTGAGCTTCAGCAGTTTCACTCATATGTGTGCCATAAGTTCAGTGCAAAAAAAAATGTAAAAACAAGATTCAGTCATGCTGAACTTTATAAAATAATTGTAGAAGACAATATTGAGTGTGCCTTCCCAAATGTAGAAATTGCCTTTCGTATATTTTTAACATTAATGGTCACAAATTGCTCAGCTGAGCGTTCATTTTCTCAGTTGAAGTATATTAAAAATACCAACAGAACAACTATGCAACAAGGCAGGCTGGATGCCTTATCTCTACTAAGTATAGAAGCAGATGTGTTACGTAAGATTAGTTTTGAGGATCTGATCAAAGACTTTGCAATTAAAAAAAGTAGGAGAAAACTTTTCAAATATAAATGAAGTGGAAGTATACAAAAATAAACATTATTTTCCATCTTACTGTAAGTTTTGTTTCATTTCAAAAAATAAAATTTTATTTTATGGTTTATTTTTGTTTATATTTTGAATTACATATATATGGGGCACCAAAATCTTTTAAGTGCTTAGGGCCTCTAAAGGTCTTAATCCGGCCCTGCGTGTGCGGATATATTTTCGGTCTGGACATAGGTTAGGTTAGATTTTGGTTAGGTTGGTTATATTATGAAAATAGGTTTTTATGGTGTATTTTGGTTCAAAATTCGTTCATTTGCACAAGAATTGAAGGTCAGATTTGAATAAAACACACCAAAATACACCAGAAAAACTTATTCTCATGTCAAAATCGACCCGCAGGGGTAAAACGAATAATTAATTATCGAATGTATTGCTGGCCAAAATTGAAATTTAACAAAATTTCAAATTAAATTTTAAAATCCATTAAATATGGCTCGCTGGAAGTACTTTTAATTTAAACGAGTGATTTTCAACTTTGATGCAAAGAGAGCAGCATTGAGAGGCTGTGATACGGATGAACCGAAAAAGCGTCTCACTTAACCACGTACGAATTCACTCTCACACTGAGTCGATTCTCTTGTGGACGCCTATCCGTTATCATAGCAACGGTAAAGTAAAGCATAGTTTGAACTCGCCACTTAGGGTTTATTTGAATAACAAATGATCGGTCGTGAAGGAAATTAAACCCAGTAAAAATAACTTAATCCATTCTTTTGAAATTAACACGATTAATAATAACGTTGAGGATTCTTTTATCTTACTTAGTAACTGTAAAAAACATGTGACGGAGGGGACCTACAGCTTTATGTGGGTCCCGAACTACGAGTCATTACATCATCTAAAAACAGAGAACGGCCACCTATCCATCTAAAGAACAAACCTACTGTCGCTTAACTTTGAAGTTCCTTAACAACTCAGCCTGTACTCATGCCAGGGCTCCACCGTGATCTTGTCACAATAATACCACCCCTGTTAGAATAGCGAGGTTAAGCGACGCCGAGTTTGTTCAGTAGTTGGATGGGTGGCTGTCTTCCATCTTCAAATGATGTACCGACCCATGATTCCGATCCCACGTAAAGGCGTTGGTTCCCTCCGTCGTACGAAGAGGTTAAACAACCTCAAATTTCATTTAGTTTTGTTATAGAACTCAAATACTAAAGTAAAGTTTGATCTCCTTCGCCTCCTATGAAAAGTCGACACTGGTATCAAGTGTGATAAATAAAGCGACGTTTCGTCTATTAAACGCATATTAGTGATAAGAAACCAGTGTGACACCTTGAGTGGGTTGTTCCTTGTCCACCTGAAGAGAGAGTAGCGTTGCTCTTCTCCTAAAGCGAACAGTGTGCCACCTGTCATCATTGAGTCCGTGGCCAGAGTAGATTACCTGTTCAAATAAATGAATTTCATCTGGTTTGTATTTCAGTGACAGTCAACGCCATTTCTAAACTTATTTACACATACAGGGTGTTCATAAAGTCACGCAAGTGAATATGGTGAAGTGTAAATGCATAGTCACTTGCGTGACTTTATGAACACTCTGTACTATAATTATTATTTTTTTTACATTAAGCTACAGTGTATTGTATCATGTACATAAAATAAAAACTATTATTATTATTATTAGTAGTAGTAATATGTATATATATATATATGACTGTAGTAAGCTTGCCTTATCTCTATCCGCTATTTTAATAGTGAGCCTTAAACTTCCTGACTGGAGAGCCAGCTCCAACTTATCCGACGAAGTAGAGCTCCACGTCGTCATGAGTAAGCCGAGTGGGCGCTGTGTCCTGAATCTTAGGGAGATATCCTCCGCCTGCGTCTGAATCGTCTCGCTCGAAGTCAGCTGAAGGTGCTGAGAACCGTTGAAACTCAAAGTGGCTGCGTCTGATGCGGAAAGCGTAAAGAAAAAAAAAAAGATAATGTTAGACATTATTTTCTCCTTATCTGCATTTGTTAGTTGAAATTATGTAAATGAATCTGTGAATTAATGATGTAAATAATACCATCAATATGTATCAACTAACTTAACCTTCTCACCCCCCTCTTACCCCTCACCCCTCTTACCCCTCACCCTTCCCACCCCTCACCCCTCTCCAAATATATGAGTTTGTAATTTAACAAAAGATTTGCGCTCACTTCGTTCTCATCTCCTGAATTTAACGTTCACCTTTAACCTAACATCTTAACATCCACTAAGCGATACTTAAAACCAGGGTTGTGGAGTCGGAGTCGGAGTCGTGGAGTCGGAGTCGTGGAGTCGCATGTTTCAGGGCGGAGTCGGAGTCGGAGTCGGAGTCGAATTTTTACAATGTGTGGAGTCGGAGTCGGAAAATTTTGGACCGACTCCACAACCCTGGTTATAGCCACGAGGTTAAGAAGGGTTATTCAATTTTAAGTAGGACTACTACTGGTTAGACCTTAATTATGTTTAAGAGAATCTTTTTCATATATATATATATATTATTGGAAAAAAATAAAATCCCTTAATATGATAATATCTACAAGTCAATATCCTTCTTAATATTTGAATGTTCCCTTATCCTAGAAAGTAACCTGACGATTCATGTGGTGGTGATGAAATGTCTTATTATTATGATAATTAATTATAGAGTGAAACACTAGAGGAGTCGGAGTCGTATATTTAAAATGTGAGGGGTCGGAGTCGGATTTTTAGATTTTTTTACAATGTGTGGAGTCGGAGTCGGAGTCGGAGTCGAATTTTTACAATGTGTGGAGTCGGAGTCGGAAAATTTTGGACCGACTCCACAACCCTGCGTAAAACATCGCGTCGAAAGCCCTATTTACCGAATCCTTTATTTATTTTCTTATTTGGAGTAGGGGTGGGGTTGTGGGGTGCTGAATGAAATGAAATGAGGGCTGGGGTGGGGAGATGCATGCTTTGGAACTTTGTGGAAAGTGAAACCGCGAAGTAAAGCTTAGAAATTTAATAAAGTAATAAACAAGGAAACATACAAAAATCGAGATAATTAAAGCTTTTTTTGTTTTAAAAATTGCTTCAGCAAAAAAAAGTTTTCAAATAAAAACCTGAAAGTTTTTACAATTTTTATAAGATTACGTTTTCCTTTCTTTTTTTTTACACTTTTACAAGCGAGAAAGCAATTAATATTTTAATAATGTCGCACTTACGATTTTTAATACGTTTTCTAACGGTAATTCAAATTAAATAAATAAATAAATGCAGTCAATTAATTATTAATTAATAATTACTTATTAAATAATAAAATAAATAAATAATTAATTAATAAATAAATAGACAAATACATTCAACTGATTGTTAATTAATAATTATTTATTAATAATAATAATTAAATAATAAAATAATACATTCAACTAATTATTAATTAATTAATTATTATTATTAAATAATAAAATAAATAAATAATTAATAAATGATAATAATTTACTGTAACGTATTTCACCGTAAACACAAACAAAACGATAAACTTTTCCGCCATTTTAATATATTGAAGTAATAATAACCAGGAATTAGGGCACAGCGCTCAGGCCAAATTAATGGCATTGATCTAACCCCTCGATTTTTATTAACTAGTATCATTGGGAGTCAAATCCCCTCTTCAGTGACTTCACTTCGCCTATAGGGATACGGTGGTACTCACTACAAGGGTACGGTGGTACCTACTGAGGAAGGTGGGATGGGTTTGTGTAGCATAAGTTACGCAAGAGTTATTTTTTATAGGAATAATATTTTTGTAAAACATAAATAATAATAATAATAATATTCATTGATATATATATATATATATATATATATATATATATATATATATATAAATGTTACAGTAACGATCCGAAATTGACAAAAAGTGGATAATGAACTAACCTAACCTAACCTAGGTTAGGTTAAGTCATTAGACTCATTACCCACTTCTTGTGAATTTTGCATCATGGTATAAATTACGCGAATTTACTAAAAATTTCAGTAATTCATGAAATCACTAGTTTTACAATCTTACTGTAACACACACGCGTGCGCGCGCACACACACACACACACACACAAATATATATTATATATATATATTATATATATATATATATATATATATATATATATATATACACAAACTCAGAATGGTCCCCTGAGAAACTATATGTTAAACACAGACCGTGCATGGAACAAGGAACTCTTCTGGGAAAATTAAATCCACTATAGTCCGAATAAGTAATGGTAAATGACAAATACCATAGTTTTTCTTTTCATGATGCTAGCCCGACGTGGCAACGGGTCTCTCGCAAAGAGATCCCATAAATATAGCTTCCCTCACCAGCTATCTGCAAAGCAGACAGGATCCAGCTTTGGGACTTATATAGAGGTTCTGAATGTAGGGACTAGGCTTGCTTTAAACCCTAGGTCCATGTCCCAAAGCTGGATCCTGCTTTGCAGATAGCTGGTGAGGGAAGCTATATTATGGGATCTCTTTGCGAGAGACCCGTTGCCCACGTCGGGCTAGCATCATGAAAAGAAAAACTATGGTATTTGTCATTTACCATTACTTATTCGGACTATAGTGGATTTAATTTTCCCAGAAGAGTTCCTTGTTCCATGCACGGTCTGTGTTTAACATATAATCTAATATATTATATATATATTATATATATATATATATTATATATATATATATATATAGGGCGTCCCAAAAAAATGTGTATACACACTTTAAATAATTATAAAGGCAGTGTTTATTAAAATACATTTCATTTTCAAAATGTAATAGAATCTACAGACATTATTTAATTGTTTTGTCAACGCCTGTTTTCAAACTGACGTCCGTTCTGGTCCAGGCACTGCTGATAACGCGAAGCAATGGAATCACAAACATCACGAAACATTTCGTTTGGTATTTGTGTGCATTCTCGTTCAATGGCTGCTCTCAATTCAGCGACTGTTGCAGGTTTTATAGCGTAGACTTTGTCTTTTAAGTATCCCATAAAAAAAAGTCTAGTGGTGTGAGGTCTGGTGAACGCGGAGGGTATTCTACGAAACCCCTTCGTCCAATCCACATCCACATCGTGCCAAGTACCACTCGCAATACTCCACTCTTCGGTCCGGATCATCTTCATTAATAGCATGGACTAATCTTGGAATGTAACTTTTCCATTGACAGCGCTTCAAAATGCGTTGGACAGACGATTCTGAAATTCCTACCTCACGACTCGCTTGCCGCACAGATTTTCTTGGATTTTGGTGATACGTTTCCAGTACTCTTTCTTGCTTTGTGGGGCTTGTCGATGTCCGTGGTCTTCCGGAACGCTTCTTGTGGACATTCTGAACAGTTCCATCGGCTTCAAACTTATCTCTAATTCGAGTGATGGTAAGTCGCGTTGGTGGATCTGTTTGAAACTCCCTCCTAAACTGTCTTTGCACTTCAACTGCGTTTTCACACTTCCAGTAGCATTTTAGAATGAATTTCCTTTGTTCAAAGCTTAGTCTGACTGCCATTATTAATTCTAATGGGTTTAACTTGGAAAGAAAGAAACATCAATTGAGCTATCAGCTGTTAAAGTGTGTGTACATTTTTTTGGGACGCCCTGTATATATATATATATATATGCTGCAAATCCACAAGGAAAAAGAAAAATGATTCCAAGGTCTTTCGTGTATCATTTTTCTTTTTCCTTGTGGGTTTGCAGCATTCATTCATTTCACGTGTTTAATTGTGAAATTCATCCCATATATATATATATATATATATATATATATTATATATATATATATATATGTGTGTGTGTGTGTGTGTGTGTGTGTGTGTGTGTGTGTGTGTGTGTGTGATACAAACAGACCGTGCATGGAACAAGGAACTCTTCTGGGAAAATTAAATCCACTATAGTCCGAATAAGTAATGGTAAATGACAAACAGTATAGTTTTTTCTTTTTCATGATGTTAAGCTCGATGTGGGCAACGGGTCACTCGCAAAGAGGTCCCAAAAATAAAAACTTCCCTCACCAGCTATCTGCAAAGCAGATAGGATCCAGCTTTGGTTATTTTTGGGTTCTCTTTGCGGATGACCCGTTGCCCACATCGGGCTAACATCATGAAAAAAAAAAACCTCAGGGAACCATTTTGAATTTAATCCCATATATATATATATATATATATATATACTGGGCGATCCATCTAAAACCGTACTACTGAATCATACTATTTTTAATTTGGGTACGGTTTTAGATGGATCACCCTGTATAAATATATCGGTGTACGTCTGTGAATACGAAAAGGACATTTAGAATGACATCGAAATGAGAAGAGAAGCCATTTTGATTGTCTTACATTCGCTAAAATATATTATGACATATTACTAAAATGGCAAAAGGGTGTAATTGCTATTTCAAAATCCTGACTAATGTTGGTTCCTTTAAACTCTGAAGTATGTCATGAGAAATTATTACTTATACATTTTGGTCGTACGCACGATAATTTAATGAGTCAATATACAAGATTAATTGGAGGATTCGTCTGCTCAAATAATTTCTTCGAGGTTGTAGTACGATAATAATAATAATAATAATAATAATAATAATAATAATAATTTTATTGTTTTTGCTATGTATATATATATATATATATATATATATATATATATATATATGGCATACAAAAGGTACATAGAGAGTAACATATAATAACATACACACACAGAACACACACACACACATATATATATATATATATTATAGTGCGACAGTTAATGCATTCTGAAGCATATGTTGTGTAGCAGAATAGACAATATAAAACAATTGTAATAGCAACAGCAACGATAATAATATCAATATTACAATTTATTATTGTTTTTATACGAGTTGGTAATGCACATGAGTTGCTACAGGAAGCACGCATGCCTATATACATGCATATGTGACATATAACCTTGGTTAACCTTGGTTTAGCTTCCGCCCGAATTGTTCATTCTGACGAAGGTCAAGCTTGTCACTCTACCTTAGACGTACAGTTTAACGTGGAATCCAAACTACGCCCCATCAGCAGCCCAGCGTCTTAACCACTAGGCTACTCAGGGCACCCATTTATCTACCAACCAATTTTTTTTATTGTATTGAAGGATGAACAGCTGGGTTTTGCTGCGCGCCGCCTGGCGTCACCGGGTCTCGATCTCGGGTCTGATGGATTCGTAATCAGCGATGCTAACCACTGCACCACTGAGACGCATAAATATATACACACACACACACATACACACACACACACACACACACACACACACCATATATATATATATACATATATACACACATAGAAGTCATAGATACACACATATGTCCATACATACACACATACATACAAATAGACGCACACACATGCAGATACTTGTATGTATACCCATAAATACAGAATGCATACATATGCAGATACTGTACTTGCATGTATACCCATAAATACAGACTGCATACATATACACACACACACATGCCCATTATACATTCGGACAAATGGGACGGTAATCCCTTCATATATTTACATATCAAAGAACTGCCATTGACAAGTAAATTTTATGCTTCATTGGCAGAATGGAGTTGTATGGTAAAACTTGTTAGATAATGCAAAGTAGCGAAGTTACGTACACTAGCTTTAAAGATATGGAGGTAAAAAGAAAAGTACATGGAAATTATCTGTTGCAAGCTACAAACATTTGTTTAGAAATACATACAGTTACGATATTCAGCTAAGATACACACTTAATACACTTAATTACATTCACATAAATACATATAATTATATATAGGTGTTCAGCTAAAATTATACCTTCTTATTTATTTAGATATTAGACGCTAAATATAATTAAAATATCGAAATATTAATTACCTTCTTTACTGAGTATCTTAACAACCTTAGATGCTTTGACTTGCTCATATTTGGTTTTATTTTACCAATTCATTTTGTTATTGAAATAAGACAGGTAATATAGAGTTATGGCTTGTGTGAGTTGATGAATTTGTCTTTCAGTTTCCTTTGGAAGATTTTTAGTGTCCTAGATTGTTTTATCTCTTGATCAAGTGAATTTCAAAGGTTTGGACCAGTTGAAGATAAGGTTCTAGTCGCACAATCTAGAATATAATTCAGTTTTCTGATGTACGTGTCTAAATGTCTTGTGTTAAAGCGATGTTGTGTTTGACAAGCTAATATTTTGTTTTGGGTGATTTCTGGTGCAGTATTATGGACGATTTGATACATATACGAGACAATGTTTAGTTGGTAGATTTCGCCTAGTTTAAGAATTTTTAACTCGTGGAACATTTGATCTGTACTTTCCTTATGCTCGTTCCATTTATAGATTTTCCTAATTAATCTTTTTTGCGTTACTACCAATGGCTGTAGCGAAAATTGACGTGTGCTTTCGTAAGCACTAATGTGTGTAGGTAAACCATGGTGAAGTATATGGATCGAATTTTGGGAATGCTGCAGCTGCTTTCGTAATTATGAATGAGACCTTGGCTAATTTGTTGCATAGATGATAAGGAGAAGGGCGTATATAGAGGCTATATCTACAATACTATTTATAGCAAGGCAAATTTTAAGCCGAAAAAATGAGTTGCGCCCCCCCCCCCATATATATATATATATATATATATATATATATATATATATATATATATATATATAACTTATATATATAAATAATAAAAAATAAGATATTACAAACTAGCTTAAATTTTACAGCTGTAAAACCTTTGATTTATGCAGAAACACGTGTAAATTGCAATAATAAATGTTAATAAACAACAGTTGTTGTTATTATATAAAATTTATGCAATATAAAATTGCTATCGTCATTATCGTCATCATTTGTAAGAATTGTAGAAGTGTATTGTAAAAACTTATATTAAGTCTGAAGAAAGAAATTGCTGATGAAAACATAAGGAAAATCTGATCATTTAATGACGATGATAATGAGAAGCTTTATTGGCAGGATAGAAATCCCATAAAATTGTACATTATTCTTGCAGATTCAAGACGATATTATTAAATGACTTGAGGGGAAAGAAATTTGGCAAATGAACTTCAGTAAAGATAAATGTAAAACGTTGCATATCGGTTGAAACAACGTTAAAGAAACTTATTCTCTGCTCGACAAGACACTAACGAGTGTAAGGGGAGAGATAGATTTAGGTATTATCGTTGCCGACACTCTTAAACCGAGTAAGCAATATATCGAAGCGGTCAGAAAAGCAAATAGAATCTTACGATTTATTGGTAGATCATTTGAATTTAAGGCGGAGAAAACAATACTAACATTATACAGGGTGTTCGGAAAGTCACTGTGCATATATATAATCGAGATCGTCCACTCACGCTTGATGACCTGAAAACTGCAATAACTGCGTACATAAGATCCATTTCAAAAGAAGAACTGACAAAGGTGTTTCAAAATAAAATAAGACGGGTCCAGGCCTGTATTGCTGTTAAAGGACATCACTTTGAACACCTTTTATAAGTTCTGATGGTCCCATCCATAACCTCTATCGTATATGCAATGTTATACTATTGTATGCTATTAAATAAATATAAGTGCACAGTGACTTTCCGAACACCCTGATAATAATTGCTTAGTACGTTCCCACCTGGAATACTGCGTTCAGTTCTTGTCCCAATATTTACGACAGAACATAGAATGGAGAGAGGGAGTGCAGCAGCGATGGGGTACTAAGATAATTTCTAGACTTAGAAACAAATCGTACGCCTCCCTTTTGGAGACGTTCAATTTATTCCCACGTGTAAAAATGTGTATTCGAGCTGATTTAATCCAGGTGTTTAAAATGATTAAAGGTTTCGATAATGTCGACGCCGAAAAATATTTCACTTTCAGAAATACAGATAGAACTCGCGGTAATGGTCTGAAATTAGTGGGTAAACATTTTAATTCTAATGAAGCTATTAAAATTAAAATAACTAAAATAGGTTTGTTCAAACGCGCCCTTAAAATAAAGTAAGTTCGAACGCGCCCTTAAAGAAAGTATACGTGGAATCACGACTTCCGATTCCAGAATTTTCTGCCCAGGAGCGCGTGATTCAATTTTAGGTTTTTTTCTCTGTTGAACGGCCAGTTTGTGCGCATATGCCTTCGGTATTCAGTCTTAAAATTCTCTTGGTGTTGTTTAAGAATTTAAACTTAGGGTTCAGAAGGATCTCTAGTTTTTCTTAGTTTTGTTGTAGTTACTAAAGGTTTCGTAATGGTTTGTTATAATAGGAATTGTAGTTTAGCAATTTCAGGTTAATTTGATTTGATATTATAAACATTCTTAATAATTAGATCTCTGAATAACTAAGAAGTTTTTCAAAACTACGTAGGTGGTAAATACTCGATTTCAATATTAAGAATTAGCATTTGTTAATTTATTTCCTTTTAGGGTTTACGGTTTGTTTATTTATTTCATTATTAAGGTTTAGGGTTTCTAGGGTTTTAGTTAAATTTATGTGTTAGGATTTTGTTTGCTATAAGTAAGCTTAGTGCTATAAGCTTGCAATTTGATTTCGTAATTTGAATTTTGTTTAAGCATAATTCTAACAAAGCTAAACGGACCTTTTCCAGTTTGTGTACCGTTTTTCATATAATTTATTTTTGAGAATATTTTTGTTAAAACTAACGAAAATATCACGACTTAACCTAACCAATTATCAAGGGCGTACAGTTGATCTATTATTAATTATAACATTGTTTGTTTCTGGAATAGTATTTACTATTTACTAATAGATCAACTGTACGCTCTTGATAATTGGTTAGGTTAAGTCGTGATATTTTCGTTAGTTTTAACAAAAAATATTCTCAAAAATAAATTATATGAAAAACGGTACACAAACTGGAAAAGGTGCAGCTAAACATTTTGTTTTGAATGGTATAGTTAATTTGTGGAATGGATTGCCAGCCAGCGTAGTTCAAAGTAATTCGGTTGAGTCCTTTAAAACGAGACTATCCATCCATCTTATCTTACCTTAAACCCCCACCCCCCACCCCCCACCCCAGTTGGAAGCATTTGTTGGAGCATAAAAGTATTGTAGGATTTTTTGCTCGGATTCCTTCCTCTTTTACTTTAAAAATTTCACTTTATTTTTAAATTTTTTTCCATCCTTTGAACTTTCCT
>JAJOZX010000423.1:240000-255000 GCA_023014485.1 Bathynomus jamesi
TTAAACTCTTCTGAAACTAAATTACTCAGGCACAACTTTAAAATGTAATAGTTTTTAATTCATACGTAAAAAATATTAAAAATCTCGTTGTTATATCAGTTATGCTCCGTTGCTTAGCAACTACGATGAAACTGAGGAACTAAGAGTCATTTTGCAAGATTTTAGCCTGAGAGATAATTCTAAGAAAATCAGACACCCCCCCCCCCCCCCCTAGGTTTTATTTGTATTTGGTCTTAACCCTTTAAGCTCTGAATATTTTGTAGGGTTAAGTTATGAATGCGTGTATTTGAAACGTTACCAATTTGTACCAGTCGTCCTTAAAGGGTTAAATAATACGTTCCTAGCAAGTTTTTTTTTTTTTTTTTTTTAATAGAATTTAGTTTCTTTTTCTGGTTTCGTAGCTTTTACAAAATAAATTTACAAAATATATTTACAAAATACTTTTACAAAATACTTTTACAAAATACTTTTACAAAATACTTAGAAGCTGCTGTAAAATCTCTGAAAAAACCCCTCCTAAACTGTTAACAGATAAGAAAAACAATTCGATCAGTAAAACCCAACGATTCTTAGATATTTTAATTTTAGTGTTCTTAAACTTGACATCTGAGTAATTATTCCCTTCGAATGGAAACAGTTGGATCCAGAAAATCCACTGAAGCACCTCTACAAAACCATATACAGAGGGTTGGCAAAAGTAAATAGACACCTTCGGTTTTTATATAGTGTTTGATTTGATAATAAAAGTCAATAAATAACAAATTTATTGAATCAATATATTTAGAATCGTGTTGCTTTTCCTTCTCCATTATGTGAAGCTGACACACGTTCTGGCACTCCACTGATTTGATGAGATTTGGCATTTGTTTTTGAGGGCAATCATTGTGGTGTCTATTTACTTTTGTCAACGCTCTGTATCTAGCTGTCCTTAAAGTTTGGTGAAAATCGGCTAACTTGTAAAATAATAATAATAATAATAATAATAATATTAATAATAAAGAAAATTCCTCATTTTAACATGAGGAGTTAACAATTACTGTATATGTTATATAGAGTAACATTTGAAGTTAACAATTACTGTATGTAGATCATGTATTTGAAGTTAACAATTACTGTATGTAGATCATGTATTTGAAGTTAACAATTACTGTATGTAGATCATGTATTTGAAGTTAACAATTACTGTATGTAGATCATGTATTTGAAGTTAACAATTACTGTATATGTTATAACAAATATCCACATATTAATAATGTTGTTTTGTAAAAGCAATTACTTGGAAAAAAAAAACAAGAATTTTTTTTAAAAACTTGGAACTAAAGAAGAGCTACGCAAACGTAACTCGTACGAATAGGTTTGATACTCTGTATTTTTTGAATTGAGAAACAGACTTTTCATTCGTTCTCATCAATAATGGACAGCTGAAAAGTGTCTGATTTGCGAGATGGACAAATTAAAATTTAAAAGAAAAGAGCGAAATTTCAGTTACATTTAGAAATAGTCTCTTTCTTCCAGTACCAAAATCAATAAATGTGATAGAAAAAATATAACAGAAAAATTTAATAATAATAATTTAATGGATTAAAAATAAATAAATATGTATAGCCTTAAAAACGGCGATCTTATTCATCTAAAGATTGAATAAGAAAGAAAATATATCTAAGATGGAGTAAATAACAATATTTTAAGAAGTACTTTTTTGTACTTTCATTTTATTGAAAGTTTAATACCAAAGTAATTGGTTTTTTTTATATTTTCAATCCCATTTATACACCATTGAAATGTGTTACGTTAAGATACTATAACTTCATTAATAATAAGTAGGTCATACAATTTATTACGCGTAATGGGGTATATAGCACCGGGTGAAATATTTGAGACCATTTGGTAAAGAAGGTTATAAATGGTAATGGCGAGAAAAAATCACCATAAATGGTAAAAAATCACACCACAGTAAACAAAAGCTTCCCGTAATCTTCTGTAAATAGAAATATTATCTTCTATTGTCTCAAATCACTCCAAAAAGAAGTTTCGAAGGCCATTTCTTCTATTTAAAGAAGTTATATATCGTTAAAAGAAGTTATTCTATCATCTGACAAGAAGCTTTGATACCCAAAAGAAGGAGAAACTTCCCCTATAGAATGTACCCTCAAAAAGAAGTTACAAGTTCTAAATTGAAAAGGTTCTATTTTGAGTGAACGAAAACGTTTTTTTTTGCTTTTGAAATAAACTTTTGTTAATACTTTTTTTTAAATTTATTTTGAGATAATTAAATTTAATTATGGCGCGTACCCATAAACCATTAAATTTCGAGCAAAAATTACGCGCGATACGCATTAAATATAAATTAAATGGTCAATTCTAGCTTTTTCTTTACCAAATATTTATAATAATAATAAAAACTTGAAGACTTTCCTAAAATAATAAAAAAAAAAAGCTTTACATCACAAACTTGAACTATAATAGGTAACTATTACAATTTAAAATGGTCCAAAAAAATAGTGGTTAAAGTTGGCTAAAAGCAAAGCAAACATATGTCAAAAATTAAAAGCATCTTTTCGTACAAAATACCCATCGTTCACATTAAATTCGCAAAATTAAAAACTTTTCAGAAAAATTTAGTATTTTAGGAGAGGGGAAAACCTCTTAAAAAAAAAAATTAAAACCTAAAAACAGAGAAAGACTAACAATCCATTTTGATTTTGTCAAAAAAAAAAAAAAAAAACCGAAAGAAATCTATATAGAAGTTTTATAAATCTTAAATGGGAAAATGTTTTGATTTTTAAACTATTAACAAGTTCCTTATTCCATTTTTAATTATTAAATTTGAGATAATTATCTTGTGTGAATCAATTTTTGCTTTGTATAAAAGTAGCTCTTAAATAATATATATATATATATATTATATAATATATATATATATTAGAAATGAAATAGCTACACCCTTATACTGGATAGGGAGAAGATCCCTAGACACTGGGGAAATACCGAGCATCTTGAAAAGAGCAAACATTGTCCCTATATAATTTATAAAGGAGGGGATAGATCTCAAGCAAAGAACTATAGACCAGTGTCATTGACGTCCCACCTCACCAAAATATTTAAAAGAATAGTCAGAGAGAAAATCTGTGACTTCTTGGAGACACCGGAAAGATTCAACGAAAATCAGCACGGATTCTGATCGGGAAGATCATGCCTATCACAACTTATAGAGCACTATAACAATATCCTGGATGCACTTGAAGGCAATGAAAACTATGATGTCATATACACAGATTTTGCTAAAGCTTTCGACAAATGCGATCATGGTATAATAGCACATAAAATTAAACATATGAGAATAACAGGCAAAGTGGAAAAATGGATCTACAACTTCCTCAGAGAACGTCTAAAGGTCGTCAACATTCAAAGTGTATCATCATCAGAATCAGAAGTACGCAGTTCAGTACCACAAGGTACAGTACTGGCCCCACTCCTGTTCATTATCATGCTAACAGACATATACAGTGGAGTAAACAGCAACAGTATAGTAACATCATTTGTGGACGATACAAAGATCAGCAGAAAAATCACCGAGGCAAATGAAGTGGATGCCTTGCAGAGGGACACGAACAAAATATACAAATGGTCAGAAGACAATAATATTACTTTTAGCACCGAGAAATTTTAGCTCTTGAGATATGGTAGAAATGAGGAACTTAGACTACATATCATGCCCCAGATAGACAGGAAATTCAGAGAAGCACGAAAGCGGTCAACTTGCGGGCAATAATGACCGATGATGTCAAATTTGAGACACAAAATCAGATAGCGATAAACAAAGCAAAAAGAGTCGCGCGACAGGTACTAAGAACTTTCAAAAGGAGGGACAAGACAGTAATGATTCCCCTGCTGAGAACACTGATCATACCAAAACTTGAATACTGCTCAGTTTTGACGTCCCCATATAAAAAGGAAGAAATTAATAAACTAGAAGACACGCAGAGACATTTCACAGCCAAGATTGATGGCTGCAAAGAGCTCAACTACTGGGAAAGACTACGTAAACTAAATCTGTACTCCCTGGAAAGAAGAAGAGAGAGGTACACCATGATCTACATATGGAAAATGGTCGAAAAACTGTACCAAACCTCAAACTAAGCCCAATTACCATCCAAACAACACTGGAAAATAGGAAAGGCAAAATGTGTAGTGCCCCAAATTAAAGGCCCGACAAGGGACCTCCTCAACACTGAAGGAAATAGCTTGGTTGTCAGGGGGCCAAGACTTTTTAACCAGCTTTCAAAGGACCTCAGAAACGTTACAGGGGTCAAAGTTGAAGTATTCAAGAGAAGACTGGCTCAGGACGGTACCAGATGAGCCGGGTGTACCTGGCTATGTGCGGTTGAGAGCGCAAGAGAGCAACTCGCTCCTCCACCTTGTAACTTTGTAGATGTTTCGTGGTCAGTCTCTCTTCACACGAAGGTTAGGCTAGTGGCTCCACCTCTAGATGTAACTTCATGCAGGATTGTGTTGCTGCCCTGAGCTCTCAATTTCATATAGTCAAGCACACCCAACTCATCTGGAACCGTCCTTAGCCAGGCGTCTAGTCTTCTTTTGAAGACCAACTTTGACATCGATGGCGCTTCTGATGTCTTTGGATAGCTGGTTAAATAGTCTTGGCTCTCTGACAACAAAGCTATTTTCCTTTAGAGTTGAGGATGTCCCTTGCCTGGCCTTTAGTTTGGGAATACTATACAAGTATACAGTCTACCTTTCCTATTTTTCAGTGTTGTTGGGGCAGTTATGTGGGTTCAGTTTGACGTTAGGTACTAGTTTCTGTATTATTTTTCATACATATATTATGGTATACCTCTTCTTTCCAACGAATATAGACTTAATGAAAGTAGTCTTTCCCAGTAATTGTCTACGAAATTTCTTTGTATTTCTTCTAGTTTATTGATTTCTTCTCTTTTTCTATGGGGACGTCAAGATTGATCAGTATTCCAGATTTGGTATGATCAGTGTTTTTATCAAGGGAATCATTACTGTTTTGTATTTTCTTTTAAATGGTCTCAGTATCTCCCCCGTAATTCTTTTGACTTGTTCATCGCTATCTCATTTGGGTCTCAAATTTCGCATCGTCGGTCATTATAACTCCTAAACCTTTTGTTTTTTTGGATTTTCTGCCTATTTGGGGCATAATATTACGTTTGTTTCAGCTCCTAATTTTTCCATATCTTGAGTTGAAAGTTTTTGGTGTTAAATTTCATACTGTTTTCTTCTGATTATCTGTATATTCTGTTTTTGTCCCGTTTTACCCGTTATTCCATATGTCGAATGCTTTAAGAAAATCCGTGTATATTACATCATAGTTCTCATTATTTTGAAGTGCATCAATTATAGTGTTATAATGCTCTATTAGTTGTGACAGGCATGATCTTCCTGATCGGAAACCGTGTTGGTTCTCACTGAATCTTTCCTGTATATCCAAGAAGGCAAAAATTTTCTCTCGAACTATCTCTTTTCTTGGTAAGATGAGATGTCAGTGACACTGGTCTATAATTACTTGCTTGAGATCTGTCTCCTACTTTATATATCGGGGCAATGTTCACCCTCTTCAGGATGTTTGGTATTTCACGTGTGTCCAGAGACTTTCTACATATCCAATACAGGAGTGTATTCTTATAATTTTTAATCATTGAACCGTCCCATTTGTCCATATCCGCAACTGAATGTGATTTAATTTATCCTATAGCTCGCGCTATAGCTTCTGAGGTAAAATCAAAATCAATTATACATTCTCCTTGTAATTTCTCTTCAAAGAAGATGTTTCTGTCGGGTACCTTTTGTCACTTTTTGGGGTACTGAAAATTAATTCATAATGAGTTCTCAATTTTTCAGCTATTTCCTTTAGATCGTGGGTTACTTCATTATTTCCATTCTTTAAGGGAATCCGTAAGAGTTCCTGTTTTTCTTTCCGCAAAGTTATAAAATTATTTGGATTTTCCTTTATTACTTCTACCACATCTTCCTCTTCCCTCTCTGAATGACTCTTCAGGAGAATTTGTATTTCCTCATCGATTCTCTTCAGTTTTTCTTATATCATTTTTCTGTCATTGTTGTCTGTGCAGTTTATTAATTTTGTAAGTACTCTCTTTTGCTGAATATTGTTCGCCTTTGCCTCTTGAAATAGTTCTTATTTCCTATTTCCTGCTTTTTTGAAACATTTTTCTAAAATTCTAGCGTCATTTTTTCTTATGATTATTAGCATCTCTTCAATTGTTTTGTCCTTGAATACTGTTTTCCAGTCTATTTGAGCCATATTTCATCTGACTCCTTCCCAAGTTATATTCTTGAAGCTCAGGTTAAAAATCTAAAATTTGCTTCTTTCTTTGGTGTGTGTATTTTCTTTAAAGGTTGTCGTCATATTGGTTGATATGTCGATAATGTTGCATTCTAAATGGTACTAGACGTTTGGTTATATATACAGGGTGTTCAAAAAGTCGCACTACACTGGAAAATTTATTTATTATAACTTAGATTTAGGTCCTAGACTTAGGTCTTCTTAGGGTCTTTTATGCATTTATTAATTTTATTTATTTGGCGAGGCCTTGGCTACTAAAGTCTCTCAAAATTAAGAACCAGCCTGTGACCCTGAGCCTAGCCTTAGACCTAGGCCTCTTGATATACAGTGGGTCTACCCTAGGTTCAGTCTCTAAGTTAGCCAACCTATACTTGAGAGAAGACACTGATGAGTTAGAAAGGGTTCGAACTAGAGTAACCAGAGTGAATCCAGAACTGAGAAGTAAAATATTTGAGGAAAAATTAGTTGAACTAAATATGTATTCACTTGAAAACCATCGACTTATAGGAGAACTAATTCGAGTATTTAAAACCAGTAAATGGCTTTGATAATATAAATGCAGAAAGTTATTTGATAGAGAATCAGTTAAAAGAAGAAATAGATATAAATTGAAAGCCAAAAGTCTTTAAGAGAAATGCTGTGAAGCAATTCTTTTCATGTAAACTTAAACTTATACTTAAACTCCTTAAAATTTCATGCATTGGACATTTCATTGTTAGACAATTCATTAAACATTTCATTAGACATTCCAGATTAATATACAGGGTGTCCGAGAATTATCTGTACAATTTTTGGCTGTTATTAAAAGTCAACCATGAAGTGTAGAAATTCCAGTTTGTCCCATTTTACAGAGAATCTTATTAAGTTTTTTCTGATACCACGTTTTGACAAGTTTTTTAGAAATGTACGCGGGTGACAGACATTGATGATTTAAAAGCAAGAATCACAGCTGCTATTGAGCGAATTGATGTGGATATGCTGCAGCGTACATGGCAACATTTGGAGTATCGATTGGATGTTTTGCGAATCACTAATGGTGCACATATCGAATGTTTGTAACAACGTTACTTTAATAAAAGAAACTTTTGAAAATACAGATTCTAAATAATCTTGTTTAAGAATTTTACGTGTGTTATCAAGAATTTTATTAAAAGATGAAATTGTACAGATAATGTTCGGACACACTGGAATTTCTAAAAAACTTGTCAAAACTTGGTATCAGAAAAATCTTAATGAGATTCTCTGTAAAATGGGACAAAAGTGGAATTTCTACACTTCATGGTTGACTTTTAATAACAGCCAAACATTGTACAGATAATTCTCGGACACCCTGTACATATATTCAATTGTTTTTAAAGTTGGGATAATTTAGACTTACTGAAATGTCTAACGAAATGTTTAACTAAAGTTAAATGTCTAATGGATTAGACATTTCGGATCACCTGAAGATCAGGGCCCCCAGCCTTCTTTAGTTAGCTTTATAAGGCTAACTAACGAAAATATCACAACCTATAAGCCTTATAAGGCTTAATCTATAAGCTATAGCCTTATAAGGCTATAATCTATAAGCCTTATAAGGCTTATAACCTTATAAGGCTAATTAGAGAAGGCTAGGGGCCCTGATCTTCAGGTGACCCGACATTTCAAAATTTGCAAAACTGGGACAAAGAAACGTCTAACGAAACGTCTACATCTAATGAAACGTCTACGGCTACTACTACTAAAGGGTGCCACTACTACTAAGGGGTGGGTCTCGCGTTTGATTGGTGGACAGGAGATTGCCCGTAGAGGATAGCTCTGTGAAATTAGGGGAGCCCTTTTTTTCAACCTTGTAATTGCCTGATGATTTTTTCAGATGAATAAATGATTCCTTGGTTAATTAACTTTCTTATGGCAAACTCTCTGACTTCACGTTTTAATATATAACACTTTGCGTGCACTTGATATTAACACAAACACTAACAATTTTTCACTTTCTTTAATTTCGAGATTTTCACTGTACTTTGACTTTTAATCGGACTGCGACTGAAACACGTGTCATCGTTTCACTGGACGCGCAACCTATCCGACGCTATTAGAAATCTGTTCTGACATTTGGTGAAAACAAATTATATTTAATAAATATTTTCAATAAAATATTCAAGAAAAAGAATGGCTGAAAATAAAACCCAAACCATCATAGTGATATAATATAACCACGACGTTTTGATCTTCAGCACTGAAACACTCCTTAGTTGAATGTGGAATTTACACATACCAATTTTAGATTACTAATTTTCTTTCTTGTAAATGTTTTTCCCGTAACTTAACCTCAAATACCTGAACAATCCCTCTACATCTGATACTTAATCTGAGTTCACTTCTGATTTCACTGATTTCAATTTACTACCAAATTTATAAGCCAAACTTAGTTTACAGCCTAACGCTAAACTTGAGTTCCTAAACTAACCTGAGTCCTGCTTCTTAGCGAAAGACGCGAGGTCAGTGGCTCTTCCGTTAATAACGAGGTCCCTCATGCATCCCACGAAGCCCTTCCGTAATCGACCACTCCATAATTCTGGAGGCACTTCTGTATCCTCCATGACGCCCCCTACGAAAAGGGAACCTCCCAGATCTAACTGGTTAGAATTGCCTGCGGGAGATTCACAAACAAAAAGACTTTGAATTAAATTCATTTAATTTATTTGTTTCTAAATGTTTATTCAAACAAAATAAAACAATTCAGACCCTACTTATAAGGTCAAAACAGAATAGTGGGTAACCCTCTTACCCTGCGTAGTAAAGTCATGAGCATCATTATCGACGGTCATAATGCCCGCCCTTCCATCCCGGTTGAGCGTGACCTCATGCCAGATCCCGTCGTCAAGACGGCGAATGGAAACTTTGACTTTGCTTGACCCTGACCCAAGATTCAAATGGAGATTCATGTGGCCTTCCAGGAGTTCAAGAGCAAAGAAATCCCCCTAGGGACGTTCAGTGGAATCATTAATTTAATATCATTTTACAAAAATAATTATTACTTTGCCTGATTTAATTATTAACGGTATTCAATAGCTACAATTATAATAATTAATAATAAGAGAGAACACTTCCTTATAGCGAAACGCAGAATGGTTTTCATCTCTGAAGAATGAAACGGAAAGAAGAACAAGTGAGGAATAAAAGCTTCAAACTTAAATTAAAAAATAATTTATTTTTTTTTAAGAATTAATTATATATATTTATGTCCAATCTTTAACCACTCTCTCTCTCTCTCTCTCATATATATATATATAAGAAACCCAGAGGATATAGGATCTCTACAAACAGACATGAACAGAATCTACAAGTGGACGGAAGACAACAATATGAAGTTTAACACTGAGAAATTTCAACTGTTACGGTACAGAAAAAGGGAGGACCTAAAATCCATGGAATGCTATACACCAAATGGAGAGGAAATTCAGGGAAATTCTGAAGCAAAAGACTTAGGAGTTGTAATGACTGATGATGCGAAGTTTGAAACACAAAATAAGATAGCAGTAAACAGAGCAAAGAAAATAACTGGGCAGATACTGAGAACCTTTAAACGAAGGGATAGGAATATATTGATTCCTCTACTGAAAACACTGATCATACCCAAATTGGAATACTGCTCGGTACTAACATGCCCATATAAAAAAGAAGACATTTGACGGCTAGAAGGGATTCAGAGAAGCTTCACAGCCAAGATCAATCGGTGCAAAGAACTAAATTACTGGGAAAGGTTCGCGAATTAAACCTATATTCACTGGAAAGGAGAAGAGAGAGATACACCATTATTTACACTTGGAAAATAATGGAGAAACTAGTCCCTAATCTTACTCTGAACCCTGTAACTCCCCAAACAACAGTGGAAAGTAGAAAAGGAAGACTGTGTCGTGTTCCCAAATTAAAGGCTAGACAGGGAACATCCTTAACCCTGAAAGAAAATAGTTTTGTTGTGAGAGGACCAAGGAACACGAGTGGACCTAAGGAACACGATTGGTGTTGCGGTGAACATCTTCAAAACAAGATTAGACGCCTGGCTCAGAACAATCCCCGATGACCCGGGCGTACCTGGCTATGTGAGGTGGAGAGTACAAGAAACCAACTCACTACTTCACCAGGCCAACTTGAGGGGAGGGCGAAAAGCTTGACCTTCGTGAAATGAGGAATCATCGCACGGAACATTTGAAAGGAAAGGTGTATATATATATATATATATATATATATATATATATATATGAAATGAAAATGAAAATGAAAGTAGTATATATATATATAATTCCAACCCACAAGGAAAACAAATTATTCCACGAGTTTCCGTGGGTTCACATCATTCATTCCACGTGATTAAGTGTGAAATTCATTCATATATGTGTGTGGGTGTGGGTGGATGTGGGCGGGTGTGGTTGTATGAAGCAAAAGTATTACACAAATGCAAATACACAAATGTTGTTAGGATTCAAATTTTTTTTTTTTTTTTTTTTTTTTTTTACAAAATTAAACAGGAAGAAAATTTAAAGGTCAAATTCTTACCCATCATTGCACTGGCCATTGTCTCAACGTAAAACTATCAATAACTGTCAATAGCGATAAATGAAAGTAATTCTTTTGAGCTACTGATAAACTGAACACTAGATATTTAACACACACACACACACACACTCGTGTTTAATTAATAAGAATATTATAGTTCAGTGAAGCCCCAAAACAGGTTTTTAATTTTGCTCCTGATAAGAGCCATTCTGTTGTTGTCGTTGTTGTCGAAACGTACAAAGTTTGGAAACAGAAAAAAAATATTGTTGGCAACTGTTCCCTTCAAGGAAACAACCATAAAATTTAAATAATTTTTATAGCGATTTTCGACCGGTTGCCATAGAAACTAAGGTTAAGGCAATGAGTAAAAAGTCGTTACTTTTGAGAAAGCTTCAATATAAATTGGAGCTCAGAAAGGAAATCATGAAAAAGTTTAGTATAGACTATATATTTTTTTTACGGAGGAAGGAGGGGCCAAGGGCGGATGCCGCAAAAACTCCCCCTCCCGTCCCATAGAAGAAGTAGAGAACCAAAATTAAGGTTTAGGTCACTCTAGGGTTTCGGAGATGCCTAGCCACTCTGCATTTGAAAGATTGGAGGTCATAGACAGAGGGAAAGACGGATTGAGGAAGATAGTTCCAGAGTTCACCGGGTGAGTAGATGAAAAATTGAAAATATCGATTAACTCTTGCGTTAGAGAGTTGGACAGAAAAGGAAGTAGAATGTGTCGAAAGTTTGGTACTGTGTACTCTCCTTAAAGGAAGAGACATGCAGTGACATTAAAGAGAGAGTGAGGCAACTTTGTGGCATATATATATATATATATGTAATGCAAACCCACAAGGAAAAAGAAAAAATTATTCCAAGGCCTTTCGCGTATTTAGCAATACACACCGTCATTCCCTGACGAGGTGTATTGCTGAATACACGAAAGACCTTGAAATCATTTTCTTCTTTTTCTTTGTGGATTTGCATCATTCATTTATTTCACACGTTTAACCCTTTCATGCCGTATGGGCGCAAATGAGACCATCAAATTTTATGAGATTTTAGTCATTCTGGAGATATAACACAAGTGTTTTTTTGTGGCATGAAAAGCAAACGAAAATCAGGTATGAAAGGATTAAGTACGAAATTCACACACACACACACACACACACATATATATATATACACACATAACCTTTGGTTAGCTTCCGCCAGAATTGTTCATTCTGATGAAGGTCAAGCTTTTCACTCCATCTTAGACCTATAGTTTAACGTGGTATCCACGCCACGCCCCACCAACAGCCCAGCGTCTTAACCACTAGGCCACCCAGGGTACCCATTTATCTACCAACCACTTTTTTTTTTTTATTGTGTGGTAGGATGAACAGCTGGGTTTTGCTGCGCGCCGCTGCCGTCAGCGGGTCTCGATCCCGGGGCCGATGGATTCGTAGTCAGCGACGCTAACCACTACACCACCGAGGCGCATATATATATATATATATATATATATATATATGGCATGTTTGCTCACCTGTGCGGATATGGCCCCACTGTTGAACATAAGAAGACCATCAGACTCTGTTGTTCGTAGCTTAAATCGAATTGATCCCTGCCTCGTTGCATCCCAGGTCGGAAGAACCTACCGAAAAATCACCTCGGAATTACTATTAAATACAATAAGAAAGGATTACCTCTACTTTGCGACATTCACTGCCATAAAAGATTACTTTTTCACGATTGCTTTCTTCCTTTTGTTGGCTAAAGCACTTTCCAACTCTAGTTCAAGGCGTAAAACGGGGTATTTACATGTTAGCATACATCAGACATTATAATTATATATACTCGTGTGTATATAAGAGAGAGAGAGAGAGAGAGAGAGAATAAAATAACAGAACAGGACGAAAAACAAATAACGCTGAAGAATAAAAGAAAAAAAAAACAAAATACGACCTAAAGAAGTAAAAGATTTAACAAGAATTAATAAAAACTATTCAAATAATTTTACTAATATATTATTACCAAATAAATTACAATAATATTTGTAAAATAATTTAACTAAAATTCAAACATTAAATTAACAATAAAAAAAAATCAGTTGAAGGATTTAATAAACTCTAAAAATGACAACATTTCAACCAAATAAAGATGCCTGAGTAAATACAATAAAAGAAGAAGAAGAACGTGAAAGAAAATGGCAACAAATTGATTAAAGAAAACGGAAGATAAGAGAAACTCAAAATTTCCGATTTAATCAAGAAAATGACACCGAAATTTCGTAAGTAATTTAAGCAAGAGACGTCTCCAATTGAGAAACAAATCAAGAAAATAAACAAATTGAAATTAGGTAAATTGAAAAAAGGAAAAATCTTTAAAGTTTTATTTTTATTTTATTATTTTTTTAAAATTTGTATTTACGATCGTTTCAAATGAGATGTCGCCATCTTGGAAATATAATAATATCGCATCTCGTTTTATAATGCATTTTAGACTCTTATTAATTTGGTTGATTTGGCAAAAGAACTAAGAATTTAGTATAATAATGAATTAAAACCATTACCAATATTTTATATTCTTTAGATAAAAATTGAGGGGAAACCAATATAGTTTCCTCATTTTGTAAAATAAACCAAATTTTATAACAACTAACTCCTTATCGAACTTGGAACCTAGCAATGATACATTTTTTCAGTAAATATCTTCTGAAAAGACATTTAACTCCCTTTTACCCTATCCTACAATCAGTATTTCTTAAATAAAAAACGACTAAGCCTTTCTTGAACTGTCTTCAATTGTTTACGTTCCCTGTCTGAGAAATCCTGTGTTCGAATTCCTTCCAGATAGGAATAATAATTTATCGCTTTTTGAGATTAAGTAGAAGCATTAAAATTTAAGACCATTTGCTTTTAAAGTACTTTTACGGCAAAAATCATATCTCGCGATTTCTGTGCAACACCGAGTTTTAGCTCATATATATATATATATATATATATATATAATTCACATTTAAAAAGAAGAAACAAAACGACATTCAAAATGCACATTTGTTTCGTGTTGATGTTTTGTCTTAAAGTAATTTTAATTTTTTAAGAGAAACTTAAAAGTAGCTCTCTTTTTATTCACTCACTAACACGTATGAACACTGTGACAGTAATCTACACACACACACACACACACACACACACACACACACAGAAAGTTCACTCAGATATATTGATATACATACATATACATAATTTTCTTTACCTCTTTATGGTTTTCGAGACTTGTATTGAGATTACTTTAGAGGAAATTCAGCAAAATCTCATATAACGTAAGTGTTTCTATCCCATTACTTCCCGCTCAATGTCATTCCCATTCCCATTCGCGGTCCAAAAGTGGGAATGCGCAAAGTGAGAAATCCACATTTGAGAACAAGAATGTTTTCATTTGAGAAACAATGTCATTCCCATTTGCGGTAAAGGCAGAGCGCGAACTGAGTTTAATATTTCCTAATTGAACTCGCATAAACCTAATCCACTCTAACCTAACTGAACTCACATTATCCTAATCCAACATGACCTAGTTGAACTGACATTAACTTAATCCAACCTAACCTAACTGAACTGAACTTACATTAACCTAATCCAACACAACCTAGTTGAACTCACATTAACTTAATCCAACCTAACCTAATTGAACTCACATTATCCTAATCCAACACGACCTAGTTGAATTCACATTAACTTAATCCAACCTAACTGAACTCACATTAACCTAATCCAACACAACCTAGTTGAACTCATATTAACTTAATCCAACCTAACCTAACTGAACTCACATTAACCTAATCCAACCTAAGCTAACCTGGACCAAAGTGGGAACAGGAATGAGAATGGACATTAAATGGGAATAGATCAGTTTGGGAATTACCTCCTTTGAGATTCTCAATCGCGGATTTCGTACTTTTGGGAGCGAAATCAAATGGGAATCAAAATGAGTGGCATGACCTTATACCATTTAGGTCTTCCTAATGGAACTAGTGTTTTAATGAGAGATCCCTTAAACTCTTGATATTATTACCAAATCCTCTGTTGAAAGGCAAAATCACATAGCTGGCAGCTGTGTGTGTTTGTGTGTGTGTGTGTGTG
>JAJOZX010000423.1:260000-280000 GCA_023014485.1 Bathynomus jamesi
TTGTAAAAAAAAAAAAAAAAAAAAAACCGGTAACTGAATTGTGGGCTAATGGTATTTAGGAATAATCTGTAGAACCTCCAATTCCTCAAGGGATACATTCCACGAACCCCTAATATAATCAGTTAGGAGGGTCAGAAACTGGCGCAGCACTCAGGCCAACTAATGCAGTCCACTGCACTAACTCCTAAATTATTACTACCAGCACTATCGGGAGTCGAACCTCCGATTTCAGTGCCTTACTCACTAACCTACTGTCGTTGGCCCACGAAACCTTTTAGCATCATTTTTGAAACAAACAATTTTAGGATCTTGAGTACGTGAAATCATAACATTTTAAGGCTTCGTTTTCCCTTATGAATACAAAGGGACCGACAGAAGTGTTTACACTAAACAGGATAAAGATGGAACGAAAAAAGCCTAAAAAGAACGTGACAATGTGGCCGTCTGTCACAGGCGAATTTGCCCTAAAGAAAGAGGAGATAATGAGAAATACCCGGGAGATCACTGGTTAGATCTAATGCTCACAAAGAATACGAACCTCATCACTAAGAGTGAAATAATAAAACTCGCAGCAATATTACGATACAAATAACAAAAACTTATTAAAACTCACTGAAAAAACTCGCTAAACCCAAACGCCACAAAGACTGGGATGTTTGATTTTTAAACTTTTTCTCGAGCCCTTCAGTCGAGTATGTCAACAAATGATTTGGAAATCAACTTCCTTTTTCGGGAATAATAAACCCAAAGAAAATGCTTTATTCATTTAAGAAAAGGTCATGGAAACATCAGAAATGCAAGTGTCGCTACAATAAAAATGACGAAGATAGAAGCAAATATGAACAAGAAAAGCGACCATCTTATAATACCAAAAATTAATAGTGTGTGTGTGTGTGTATATATATATATATATATATATATATATATATATATAGAGAGAGAGAGAGACACACACACACACACACACACACACACACGCGCGCGCGCGCGCAATTAGAAAAGTTACCCAGTATTCTTTAAAAAAAAGCCATTCTTCCCATACATAAGGAAGGAGACAAGTTACAGACAAAGAAATAAAAGCCAGGGACATAATATATCATTACAATATATTTGAGAAAATGGGATCATCCCACTCAATTTTATTTCATTCCGCGCCCAACCGTAAAGAATTCGCGAGGGAGAATTTCGAAGGAGTCAGTTCTCATTTCGTGCCAGTCTCATTTTTATCCACGGCTTTCACATTTTCGTTTAGGTTGGGTTAGGCTAATGTTAGATTAGATTAAGGTCAATTAAGTTCGGAAATATTAGCTATTCTCATTTCGCGCCTTTACCCAAAATGCGAATGGTAGAGACATTCTTTTTCAAATAAAAAAAAGCTCTTTTTCTCAAATGTGAATTTTCACTTTTGTGCATTCTCATTCGTGGTATCGCGTATGAGAATGACATTAAGTGGGAAGTAATCGCTATAATAACAAGAACCACCATATACGTTTAGATGAGCAAGATCTTGTTTATCAAATCTTATGTTTTCTAAGATTAGGCAAACTCTAATAATAGACAATACATAATGGCCTTACCAAAGCACTCGATAAATGCTGTAGTTAATATATTACTGGACCTAACTTGAGTGTATGGATTCTGAATTCTGCTCATCATATAACTTTTCATTTTCTGACAACACCAAACACAGTAACATTATAAAAATTCGATCCAGATGTCATTCGAGCCTCGCAAACTGATAATGAGAATAAGCATAAATGGTCAATAGAAATTGAGAATTGCGGCGTTTATAAACAGAAGCCTGAAAATTCAGTCAAGATTATTCTAGGGAAAGAAAAGAATTTCTAGATAAAATGATCGTTTTACACGTTTACACTTTGTCGTACAGGGTGTCCCGTAAGTCTGGACCATAGGGAAAAATAATAAAATTACAAAATAGTCCAAAAATTTATTTATAATATATTTTTTATTATTTTTTTATTATTTTTTTTATTTTTTTTATTATGATCTTACTCCGCTGGAGTTTTATTTGTGGGGCCACTTGAAAGCCAAAGTGTACGAGGTCAAACTTCAGAACATTTTCCACCTTAAAGCACGCATTGTGGAGGCGTGTCAAGAAATTTCTGCGACTGTGATTCAGAAAGTGCTGTCGCAGTGGAGATTGCGTCTTCAACTATGTGTGCGACACAACGGCGGACACTTTGAACAGATTATGTAATTAATTTTTGGACTATTTTGTAATTTTATTATTTTTCCCTATGGGTCCAGACTTACGGGACACCCTGTACTTACGTGTAAACCAGTCATTCAGAAAAGCGAAAAAATGTTAAAAAAGAATAGACACTTTTCTGCCAACCACTTCTGACCGAAAATGTGTTGACAAAAAAAGGTATGACAAAGTTAGAAAAGAGTATTGAAAGAAAATGCTTTGAAATGCATTCGCATCACGCGTACACTGATTTCGTGTACCTAGTCACTCATTATAGGAAAGTATAATGACAGGATGAAACTGTTCTCACACCTTGTCTGTTTTTAAAGGGTTTCTTATTTGCTTTAATTTAAGAACATCATCCGAGCGTGTATTCAACCCTTCATCATATGATTCGCCATTCTCGTTTATTGATTTAGATGATTTACGCGAGCAGCTCCTCGCATCAGGACCGGTTCAAGGTGTAACTAGGATTAGGAGAGAACAGCTTGCCGTTCGCTCCCAAACTGTACCCATAAAAACAGAAAGATATAAAATTTTGCATGGACAAATTCCAACTTTTGAAATATAATAAAATAAATTTAAAAAACAAAAACAATGAATTACTCTCTATAATAATAATAATGATAATGATAATGATAATGATATAATAATAATAATAATAAGAGGTGATACATGATGTGAAGATAGGGCCATATCTTGGAAACTTTCGAAAGAGCGAAAAAGTAATGGCTCTCCTACTAAAAACTTTGATAACACCGGCAACGAAACGCGGAGGACAAATCCTTACAGTAAAACAAGTGGATGGAAGTGTGAAAGAAAAGACCTTGAAACGTAAGAAAGTCTTTGAAATTAGAATTGTACGCAGTGGAAGGAAGAGCAAAATGATATTTTGAATTTGTGTATGGAAAATAATTAAAAAAAAAAGAACATTTAATCCTTTATTCCTGATGATGGTTGAAAGCGGAACAGGAAAAATGAAAAACGCCACAAAAACTCGAGAAACAAAGAACAAGGAACTCCATCTCCAACTCTGAGGGATATCAGCTTTTTTGTTACGTAACAAAATATCTTTAAAGGGATTACGTCATGCCCACGGTGCAATATCTTTTCCCGTTAGATCAGTGATGTTAAGTGACATTGGATCTGTTCAGTAATTGGATAGTTGAGCGTCCTCCGCGTTCAGATGATGTAGCGACCCGTGGTTAGAAACCAACGGAAATCTGTAGTTCCGATCCTAGCCGTTACGGAGGCGGTCAAACAGCCTCAAACGTTATTATTTTTATTATTACCTCTTTCGACAAAGATTAATTACACAAAGAAATGGATGGCGCCCTCCTCACTTTTGGAACAAAAATACACAAAATGGAACGGTTCTAGATGAGCTTCGAGTGTCTGACTACAGGAGAAGGAAAAGTGAATGGCGTAATTCTCTCCTCCATCAAGCCAACCCAAAAACCAGAACGACAGTTAGACCTCGGTGAAGACATAAAAGTTTGCACAAAAGGATTGCAAGGTTGCAAGGAAGACTATATAGAGAGGGTTGACAAAAATATATAGACACCTTCGGGTTGTTGTTTTTTTATAGTTTTTGATTTTATAATAAAAGTTAATAAATAATAACAGATTTGAATTGTGACTTTTTAGATATCTGACACTTTAAAAGGCTTGTACAGGGTGATTCACTCCCTGGTAGCTCCAGAGTATCGCTAATACTATACTCTGAGGCTACCAGCGAGTGAATCACCCTGTATTTTTTTTTATTAACTGAAATAAAAGCATGAAATTTTTACTGTACCTTCTCTACACACTGGGAATAAGTCCCCATGTGGAAAATATGCTCTGTGCGATGTCCTCTCAGCTCACAATGCTTACACGATACTTTCGACTGAAGCCTCCTCAGAGTAAACAAAGACGTCACGCAACCTTCTATACGTAGAAATATTATCTTCTATTGTCTCAAATCACTCAAGAAAGAAGTTTTGAAGGTCATTCCTTCTATTTAAAGAAGTTTTGAAGGTCATTTCTTCTATTTAAAGAAGTTACTTGTCATTAAAAGAAGTTATTCTATCATCTGATAAGAAGATTTGATACTCAAAAGAAGGGAAAAAACATCCCCTAGAATGTACCCTCAAGAAGAAGTTAAAATTTCTTAATTTAGAAGATTTCATTTCCCCTCAGTTTATGATAAAGGAACATCATGCCCATCAACTTCGCCAGATCTAAACCTCTGCGTGACTTTTATCCGTGAGATTATTTAGAAGGTAGATTGTTTTTAAACAGAATCCACCAACAACGCAAGAATTTAAAGCATCACTTGAACAAAAAATTTCTCAGATTTCAACAGAGACTCTATCCGGAATACCGCAACACTTTGTTGCTCGTGAGCGAAGAGTTAATGAGCTGAGAGAACAATCACAGAGAGCATGTTTTGCACGAGGGGACTAATTCCCCATGTGTAGGGAAAGTACAGTAAAGATTTCATGCTTTTATTTCAGTTAATTAAAATAAATACATACCTTTTAAAGTGTCACGTGTTTGAAAAAAAATTACCCGCTATTTAGAATCGTGTTGTTTTGCATTATATTATAAAACTGACACACGTTTTGGCATTCCATTGATGAGCTTTGCCATTTGCTCTTGAGGACAATCATCGTGGTGTCTACTTACTTTTGTCAACATCCTCTCTCTCTCTCTCTCTCTCTCTCTCTCTCTCTCTCTCTCTCTCTCTCTCTATATATATATATATATATATATATATATATATATATATATCTCTTTCTTTATATAAAAATAACTAATTTGACTAATTAAATCTTTTTCGTTGCCCAAAAAGCGATCCTCAAATAATGGATTACCAACTGTCTTCACAAGCGATATTGATAAAAATGTCCCTCTATTGTAACCCGAGGTATCCTTATTTTACTTATTTCCATACGATACCTATACTCATACAATTAGTTCTAAAGCTTTCGGAGTGCTCAAGCCTCTCTCTCTCTCTCTCTCTCTCTCTCTCTCTCTCTCTCTCTCTCTCTCTCTCTCTCTCTCTCTCTCTCTCTCAGCTATTCTTTATTTCTTATCTTTCATAACACTGCATCCTTCTTTGTACAGTACGTAGATATAAGGCTTATCTACGATACCGGATCATCATATGAAAATAAAGCAGTTGACTGTTATTTTGCCATACCTGGTAAAGATGCTAATTAGGTGCTTTTTATAAACATTTAAAACTTAGCTGCAAGACACATTTAGTGCTAAATTTATATTAACATCAACAGGTGTTCCATATAAAAATAATTGGTGCTCAGAGGTATAATTTCGATGGTGCTTTAGTGCGTGAAACAAGCGAAATTGCGTGTATATATATATATATATTATATATATATATATATATATATATGTTGATAAGCAGACGGAAGCAATGTGAAGCTTGAGAAAAGGACACTGATCGAGGGACTTTCTCTTCACAAGCCTTACCAAATGTGCTTCAGGGCGCAAGAAATTGACCACCCCGTTATCAGGCCCGTCCTGTTATGGCAAAAGTCAGATTTAAATAAAAAAAAAAAAAAACGTGTAAAAAGACTAACTTTTTTACGTTTTTTGTTAAAAAAAGTATATAGAAATTAAATATTACAAAAAGTCCTACAGTGAAACTATATATATATATATATATATATATATATTAATAAAAGTGCGTTAAATTCCTGTGGCATACCTTTTTACTGCTCTAAAAAAAAAAAAATGTATAATTTGAAAAATTGAGCTAAGACTAATATAAAAATAATTAAATCCAAAGAAACTCAAAAGGTATATACACAAAATTTGAAAAATATATACAGAACTTTACTCTATTTACAAAACTAAAATTTAAAAATAAAAAAAACACCATTCATTAAAATTTTCTTCAGTACTAATTTTATTCCCAATTTTTTTTTTTTTTTTTTAGACTTTTTAAATAATTATATTTTACGTTTCATTGGTAAAAAACAGGATATATATATATATATATATATATATATATATATCGATTGAGCAATTGAATTTTTTAATAATATTTTAAAATTGTAATTAAACATTTTAAATTTTTACTACCGTTGTATCCTGCCGCCAAATAGCAACAAGGAAGGTATTGGTATAAATTAAGACCATGAAATATATTTAAGAAAATGGGAAATATATTTAAGAAAATGGGAGATATATTTAAGAAAATGGGAAATATATTTAAGAAAATGGGAGATATATTTAAGAAAATGGGAGATATATTTAAGAAAATGGGAGATATATTTAAGAAAATGGGAAATAATCTTTAACGAAATAGTAAATAAAATGTGACTTCAATTAAGAAAAATGTTTAATTTGAATAATGGAATAAAAAGTACTGAAAAGCTATTTATATTTAATTGTGTAGACTGTACTATAAGCTTTAAAATTAGGAGAGCTAATGTTCTATTTAGTTAAATTATATTCAAGCCATTTTTAAACAAGTTTACCAAATAGGATTCCATCGTAGAAAACGTAACAGGATCAGCGGCGGCGACTTCTTGACACATAAAGTCAATTTTGCCATCCGTTTGCAGTATAGGATGACCCTTACGAGCCATTTCCAAGAGCGGGAGTCTAATAGAGTCTGCTCTGTATTCAACCTGTAAAACACGAAAAGGCAAGAACCTGTTTTTAACTTCATCTGCAGAATTAAAGACGTAAAAGTTCGACTTTTAAGTACTATTAAATAGATCAATTTATTTAAATAAAGGACCATATTTCTTCAGGGGTTTCCAAGTACTGTTTAAAAGGTATACTGTTTCCCCAAGTTAATGAATCTGGGCATCACTTCATGGTATCTTGGTTTGCTTCTGCTTGAATTATTCATTCTAACGAAGGTCAAGCTTGTTGCTCCCACCTTAGACCTACAGCTTAACGTGGAATCTGAACCACGACCCACCACGGGTGGTCAGAAATTACAATATCCTTGCCTGGACTCGCTCTCACGACGTCCCGATCAACAACAACAACCCAGCGTCATAACCAGTAGACCACCCAAGGTCTCCATTTATCATTTTTTTTATATGGAAGGATGAACAGCTGGGTAAGCTGCGCGCCACTTGCCATCGCCGGGAATGAAACAATGAAACCCGGGGCCGGTGGATTTGTAGTCAGCGATGCTAACCACTAAACCACCGAGACGCAAAAGTTGAGTTACGAATCTTACAAAATTATATTAGTTTTCAAATATTTGTAGTAACATTATACTGTATATATATATTGGCCAGCTTGAAACAAACGTGGCAAGTTATTACGTATTGTTTGCTGTTGGGTGCTGTCTATCGCTAGTGTTTCGACATTTTGTCGAGTATAACTAAACAGGCTAAAAGCCTCATGTATTTCTGACAACGACAGCAATTTCTAACATCGGACGTAACATGTTATTTCTTGTTAAATCATATACAAAAAAAAGAGAAAAACTTGCTGAACAAGTTTGAAGCAATCCACCCTGAATTTAAGTGAATATTTGGTAAATTAGTGGTGAACACCACGCACACGCACCATCATCGATTCCCTATATTAACTTAGAAATAAATTATTAAGGATAAGAATTAATTTAATAAAGAGTTTTGAATATCTTTCATTAATTTTGAATAATTTAACGAATTATTTATGCTTCATTTCTAATTCATTAGTTTAAAATCACATTTGCGAACACATTTTTATTAATGTGTGTAAGTGTGTGTGTGTGTGTGTGTGTGTGTGTGTGTGTGTGTAATGAGCACAGGGAACGACTGATTAGTTGTTAATGGCAGGCATGGTTTGAACATTGGGAAAACGTGTTCAAAGCTTAATTAGAGAATTTTTTTCCACCTTTTTTTGAGTGCGAAACCGAACGAGAGGATGTTGAACATTACCGAATCAACGGATTCTTCGACGAACGCTAACGGACGACGGATCGACGATCCACGAACGCCATTAACGTACAACACATTCGCGTTCACTCAATCATTCGTTTGTGCTCTCTTTTGAAGTCCGTGCATGAGAGACGTCATATGATACACACCATTTCAATTAATTTCTTTTCCTGTACTACTTTGCTTTTATATTCTCTCTCTCTCTCTCTCTCTCTCTCTCTCTCTCTCTCTCTCTCTCTCTCTCTCTCAATAAAATGTAGTCGTTTGTAGTCAGTTGGTTTGGGGTCCGTTCTTTGAATTGTTTTCATCTTTTCCGCGTCTCTCATTTCCAATTTTTTTCCTCGTTTTTATTTTTAATTCTTACTTTCTCTTCTCTTTCCTTTCATAATTCACATCCCTCATTCATTCCTCTTTCCCTTTCCATCCCTCCCCCGCTTCTTCCTCTCTCTTTCCTCCTCTTTCCCTCCAATCCTCCTGTTTCTTCCAGTCTTCCTCTTTCTTCCAGTCTTCCTCTCCCTCCTCTTTCCCTCCTCTTTCCCTCCAATCCTCCTGTTTCTTCCAGTCTTCCTCTTTCTTCCAGTCTTCCTCTCCCTCCTCTTTCCCTCCAATCCTCCTGTTTCTTCCAGTCTTCCTCTTCCTCTTTTCCTTTCATTAATTAAACTTTTGGTCATCGCTGAACTCGCGTCCAAACACAAACTATTTGATCCTCGCCCCGAGCGCTTTCCTTTGCGTTTCGACGGCATGCATGACCTCATCAGGAGAGAAGGATTCGCCGCCGTTCTCGTTTTATCTTTAATCGCTTTAGGAAAGTTTTTTGCTAAATTTTTTCCTTCTATTTTCGTTCTCAGTTCGAAATTGCGAATTTGTTCACTGCAAAGAACAAATTCACTTTCAGACGCATGCGTGCGAGCAAAGCGAGCTTTAAACTCTCTCTCTCTCTCTCTCTCTCTCTCTCTCTCTCTCTCTCTCTATATATATATATATATATATATATATATATATATATACTGTATATATATACACGATACTAAGTCCGAACTTACTAAAGAAATGCGAATTACGATTGGTATTATCGTAGCCAGCCAATATAATTCCAGTTGGTGTCATAAAAAAAAATAAAACGTGCCAGTAATTAGTTAATTATCTGAGATAAGTCCAAGGCCCGTTTTAATTGTAAGGCACAGCTGCATCCGGTGCGATAATCGTTCCCGGCTTCCGTACGTGAGACAAGGTTCATTTTCGTTTACTTTTAAAAGTAAATTTATCTGACTTGAAGTATTGCCACTGGGGCCTGTCGTCCAGGTATTTTATCTACAAAACAATTAACCTAATTTTAACCAAACTTAAACAGGTAAGTTAACTTAATTCCATTTGCCATCCTTTATCAAAACGGCCCATCGAATATATAGAATATTCTACGTGTGTCGTATAACATTTTACTTCCGAATACAAAGGTGAACAATGCTTTTTTACACACACACACACACACACACACACAGACACTCTCTTTATATTTATATATACACACACAGAGCTGTGCGCGCTAACTGATAAATATAGCGCCGTTAACGCAACGCTAATGCAAATAAATTCTAGCGCCGTTAACGCTAACGCTAATGCAAATAAATTCTAGCGCCGCTAACGCTAATGCAAATAAATTCTAGCGCCGCTAACTTTAACAGTTTTTAAAATTAGCGGCGTTAACGCTAACGCTAATTTTGGCGCTAATTTTTATGAAATGTATAGCTAAGTACTATTTTTTAATAATAATAATCATGCATTTGTAATATTTATACGTGTTCGCTATTTGTTATCATCTTTTGTAGTGTCAAATGGGAACAAAATTATATCTTTAAAATGATTATTGGGTATTCAAGAAAACTGCGTAATTTGATATTTATAATTAAACTTATTTATTGGAAAGACATTGTCCTCCTTTACATACTCAGTTCAGGAAACTGTTTATTATTATACATTCTGCGTTCAGCATTATGCACAAAAAGCATCGTAATATAGAGAATACCATTCTAAGACTCTATTCATTTTAATTTATATTAGCGCTTAGCGGTTAGCGCCTAACATTGCCTAAAAATGTAGCGGCGCTATCTGTTCCGTTAACTATTTTGAAAAATAGCGCCGCTAATGGATGCGCTAATAATTAACTAGCATCGCTAATTAGCGCCGCTAGGCACAGTTCTGTGTGTGTATATATAATTTAAAACCGTGTTGAAGATCATGTCCAAATTATTTTATTTTAAATTACCTTTGAGAGACATCCTACGAAGTTTGTCCTAGTTTTGGCACCAGGCAAGAGTGCCGGATGGTCGGCACCTCCCAGCTGGAGTCTAGAAGATGACAGCTGGCTAAAAGGACCAGCTGTTGTTCGCCTTTCGTTATACATACCATCTACAGAGACAGACAGCTGGAAAATTGGTAATTAAATATTAATTTTCGTTAGAAAAAGGTTGTAGCGTAAAAAATGCTTTAATAAAAACGCCATTTACAAAGTTTACAGAGCGAACAGAACACCAATTATTAACACACAAACACACACTGTGAACATTCATATTATCCATATTAGATTCTAGATTTTTCCGGTTATGCTTCTCTCTTTTTGTGTATATATATATATATATATATATATATATATATATATATATATATATATATTGTAAATACTTTATGCATTCAGTTGAAATTTATTTACGCGTAAAATTTATCTTTACCAAGAAATATATTTTCAACACGGATTTGTCACATATTATAAATCTTAAATCCTATTATATATATATATATATATATATTATATATAATATATATATATATATATATATACAGGGTGGCGCAAACAATCGCGCTCCATAGACTGAATTTGTCAGTATTCGATCCGGTGACCATTAACTTGGAAACACTTTAAAATACGATTATTTGTTACTTGTTAATTATTGTTTCGTGTTCGTCTATATACGATGAACACCCCAAAGACAGAGCAACTGAAGGAGACAGTAAGACTCGAGTGGGTTAAGATCAGTGTCCGCGTACTATGAAGTATCCAGACATTGTACGCAACGAATCCAAAAGCGTTTTCAAGTTATTAGCCACCATTTCGGAGGTTAACTTTTTTTGGGTGCAACTTTTGCGTCACCCTGTATATATATATAATATAACATAATGAAGAAATGTACGATGTGTACTTACGCTGCAAAAGCTCGTATGATCCGTTATCTGTCAATTGAAATAATCGCAATCATTATAAGCCATTTTTAACGTAAGATAAAGAACTGAATTTTTCCACATAAACTGGATAATAATAATAATAATAAGCCATTTTTAACGTAAGATAAAGAACTGAATTTTTCCACATAAACTGGATAATAATAATAATAATAATAATTGTTATTATTTAAAATACAAAGTATAAAGGCTAAGAATTAAAATAATTAATTAATTGAGGAAATTGGAGATTCTTTATATATTTAGGCTGAAATAAAAAAAATAAAAGAACGAAAATAAATGAAATATTTTAAAATATCCAATCAGTATTTATAAAGTGCATAAACGATCGTTCAGTTTCATTCTTGTTGATGGAACTGTGAGTAACTAAATGGGCCCTTTGAGTCAAAGAAAACGGAGTATTATGATAAGAGAAACTATTTCAAATTACAACAACGTAGTATAGTTCATAATTATAATAACGTTTAAAAAAAAATAAAGGCAAAAAACGACCGTTATGACGTCACCTCTTTGACACGACGATTGATAACGATGACATGCCATTGGTTGTCGTCGAACCTGACCTTCTCCGGTTTGATATTCACTTCGAGGGGGTCACCCCCCATGTCCATCGTCACAATGACTCCGCCCCCCTTCAGTGCCACATTCACGTACTCCTTGCTATCGCCTGAAAGTATAAAACCGTATTTTTACTCGTCTTTGTTCTATTTTATTCCAATGTCGGTCGTCATGTAATGAATTTGGAGGTAGATGGGTAGATGGGGGGGAGGGGGTTGGTCCTTATGGACTCACTTTCTACTAATGTGACAGCGTGATCCGGTTACGCACGACAATTAAGGTTCTTCAGGTATGAAACATGCAGCAATCGGAACAGCATTTTCTTTTCCCAAGTTGTCTCTTCGTATGAAATGGTACATGTAAGTTTTCAGATAATTTGTCCTGGTTAAGTTCACGGTTTACTTCTTGTTAAAGTGATTCAAATAAAAGTGGATTATCTTGGGTATTTGTTCCACTTATATATCCAGTTAGAGAACCAATTTAAATTGAATTTGGCATACTGACAGCGTGTGTATACAGACCCGTAACTAGCTCATTTTGCGCCCGAGGCAAGATCATAAAATTGCGCCCCCCTATTCCTATAACACTATACGATCCTCTAAGTCAGTGGTTCCCAACCTGGGGTCCGCGAAGGTAGTACTGGGGGTCCGTGAGCTTTCAATATTTCGAGAGGTTCCAATGGAAATCGTACATTTACCCATTTAGCTCAGGCTAAAATTTCAAGTTTCTTGCTCTTGGCTGGAATTATTAATACATTTTTAATACGCTGTATTTTAATTGCATACTCACTTATATGTCCTTTATTTGATAGTGAAAAATGAGAAAACAAGTTAATTATTAGTTAATAAAAACAGTTTGTTTGGTCGACGGAATCTTTCAAAAACATGGGGTCCGTGGGAAAAAAATAAAAATAAAAGGGGTCCTTTGTGGTGAAAAGGTTGGGAACCACTACTCTAAGTGGTAAATTGTTTTTGGCACAAAATATTACAGCATCAAGACTTATTTTCAAAATATGTCTTCATTTTTGTTTATCAGTTTCAATAACTTTCGGTAGCGCATCATCGATACGTTGTCCACAAAATAGTCTCTTTTACAGAAATGTTAACGATGATTAGTTGAATTTTCATGTTTTATAATACCGTTTAAATTTTTCCAGTCATTAAATCCTGTTTTCTGATTTGCAATATTCGGTTTGGAAAAGCGCTGATCGAATAATATGCATCGAAAACAGAAAATAAAGTACTGAAAAGTACTGAAAATTTATAGAAATGCGCCCTTAACATAATGGCATGGCGTGCTTGGGATAGTAGATACATATTTTATATAGTTTTTCTGCGCCCCTCAGTTTTGCGCACCCGAAGCAAGTGCCTCACTCGCCTCGCCCTTGTTACGGCACTGTGTGTATATATATATATATATAATATATAATATATATATATATATGCTGCCAACTCACAAGGAAAAAGAAAACGAGGTGTAGCTTTGAATACACGAAAGGCCTTGGAATCATTTTTCTTTTTCCTTGTGAGTTTGCAGCATTCATTCATTTCACGTGTTTTATTGTGAAATTCATCCCATATATATACAGTATATACAGGGCGTCCCAAAAAAATGTATACACACTTTAACAGCTGATAGCTCAATTGATGTTCTTTCTTTCCAAGTTAAACCCATTAGAATTAATAATGGCAGTCAGACTAAGCTTTGAACAAAGGAAATTCATTCTAAAATGCTACTGGAAGTGTGAAAACGCAGTTGAAGTGCAAAGACAGTTTAGGAGGGAGTTTCAAACAGATCCACCAACGCGACTTACCATCACTCGAATTAGAGATAAGTTTGAAGCCGATGGAACTGTTCAGAATGTCCACAAGAAGCGTTCCGGAAGACCACGGACATCGACAAGCCCCACAAAGCAAGAAAGAGTACTGGAAACGTATCACCAAAGTCCAAGAAAATCTGTGCGGCAAGCGAGTCGTGAGGTAGGAATTTCAGAATCGTCTGTCCAACGCATTTTGAAGCGCTGTCAATGGAAAAGTTACATTCCAAGATTAGTCCATGCTATTAATGAAGATGATCTGGACCGAAGAGTGGAGTATTGCGAGTGGTACTTGGCACGATGTGGATGTGGGAGAGCAGCCATTGAACGAGAATGCACACAAATACCAAACGAAATGTTTCGTGATGTTTGCGATTCCATTGCTTCGCGTTATCAGCAGTGCCTGGACCAGAACGGACGTCAGTTTGAAAACAGGCGTTGACAAAACAATTAAATAATGTCTGTAGATTCTATTACATTTTGAAAATGAAATGTATTTTAATAAACACTGCCTTTATAAGTATTTAAAGTGTGTATACATTTTTTTGGGACGCCCTGTATATATATATATGATGAAAATAACCAAGAAGGAAAAAGGAAACAGAATGGTGCTCAAGCGCTTTCATCTAATGACATCCTCAGGAATACTGAAATAAATAACAAGTTCGAGACTATATATAGGTCACAAAAAATAAAAATAAAATAGAACAATAGACACTGTAGGAGGAGCATACAATTTTATGAGGAAAAACTACCAGTGTTTTAATTTTTTCCTTATAAATTTGTATGCTCCTCCTACAATTTTTATTGTTCTATTTTTTTTAATTATTTTTTATCTTTATTTTTTTGTGATCTATATAATTTATAGTCTCGAACTTGTTATTTATTTCAGTGTTCTTGAGGATGTCATTAGACGAAAGCGCTTGAGCACCATTCTGTGTTTCCTTTTTCCTTCGTGGTTATTTTCATCATAAATATTATTCACGTATTACTTTCGTGAAATAATTTTCACACACACACACACATATATATATATATATATATATATATATATGGTCGATAATTTTCTTGGAAATATCAGTAATATTCAAATAATCTTGTACTAACCTAACCTACCTCAATTAGACACATCTTGAAATAAACTAACCCAACCTAAACTAACCTACGCCTTATTTAATCCACCTATCTCTAACCCAGTTTAACTAACCTAATCTAACATACTCTGGCCCAGTCTTTTACCGAAGACATTACTAATATTTGACACCTCAAAAAGGAATTATTCAATTTTTTTACTAATAAATGGAAATAAAAATTGATTTCATTGCCATTATTTCAGCATATGGTGTGTGAGTGTGTGTGTGTGTGTGTGTGTGTGTGTGTGCCGACAAACATCGTCGAACATAAGCCACCAAATTGCGATTGTAGTCTCTCTCTCTCTGGATCGAGGATTTTTATTTCATTTATATAAATAATTATTTATTTATTTATAAACAATTTTATGCGAAGAAGTATATATTATTAATTCTATTCCGCTAAAGCCAGACGATTTTCTTTAGGATCAAAGAAGATTTCCGTGGGATAAAGTGACGTCTTTTCATGGCATGCGTTCATTTAATTTTTTTTAAATTAACGTTCTACTCAAAGATTTATACCCCATACCCCAATGACAGTAGGGCGAACAACATCGGTTAAGCGCCATACCCATACCATTTACCCATTCAGTACGGATGGAAAAGTTTTAAAAGCGGGGAAGGGATAGTTTTTACCTACCAAATATTTTCATCAATTATTTTCATCAATTAATTGTTTCATCAAAATACAAAGAAACACTTAATTGAAATGTTCCATTTAAAGTTCCTTTAATCATTCATGAATTAGTTTCTATCTAGATTTGAAGGTTTCAAATCCTCTTGTTTCTTTTGATCATTACAAACAGCCTTTGTTGATCACTTTGTCATTTGCTGTCTTTTGATCAATATTTTGCAACAATTAGCGTTTGTTCAACCTCCATATATATATACACACACACACACACACACACACATATATATATATATATATATATATATATGTGTGTGTGTGTGTGTGTAGGGGTGGGGGGGGGTACGCGCGCGCGCACATCTCCGTATAAGCGAGGTATTAGTTTTTAAAATCCATATATCTAAAAAACTAATTTGACTTGACCTAACTTTAATGTCATTGAACTGAGAAAAGTGCGATAAGTGTTTCGGATGTAAATGAGGGCTCGAACGGCGGCTTCTGTTAAATTATTCAATAGTGAGGTACTTGCCAGTCTAACCTAACCTAACCTAACCTAATTAGGACCAAAATATATTATTTTTCCATCGAGAAATAAAAATATTTCCAGATTTGTTATATAAATTTTTAAATGTTCCGAGGTACCAAAAGTGTTACCTCACAAAAAAAATTACCCCAATACATCTGTGAATTATTACACACCCAATCTCACTTATACCCAATTGCCTACGCGCGCGCACGCGCTGAATGAAGTATCCCTCACGACTCGTAACTTAGCGAAAAATCTTGTAAGTAAAATAAATTCTTGCATTAATATTCGTTGGTGCTCATTTCATGTCATCAATTCTTCTATACAGTCGATTTCAAAAGTCGGAATACCCTCGGTTACATCTACCGTACTTTACAACCCAGTATCCGGGTTTTTGGAACCGACAGTACATTTATATTCACTCTTTGAACAAGGTTCTTTATATATATATATATATATATATATATATATATATATATATATATATATATATATATATATATATATATATAAAAGGCGTGTCAGAATCAAAGTGGTTCATTATTAGGTCAAAGGTATTGTCTTTTACCCGAGTTGAATTCATTTGGATTAATTCGGTCCATTTCAATTGACCAAAATGTAATTACGTTCATTGAAATTTTAATTTAATTTACGTACCGATAATATGATTGAGGTAAATATGAAGATATGTACGCGGTTATAAATAGTGTACAGAAATTTAGTATGTATACTGTGTGTATATATATATGTATATATATATTATAAAATATGAAAATAGATTTAGTTAACTTGTTGCATTTTCTCTCTCTCTCTCTCTCTCTCTCTCTCTTAAATGAAAGTTTGAAACATATATCTAACATACAAACCAAAGTTATTAAGTTTTTGTTCTCAAGTTTTCAAGATGGCGGGGCAAATTTTTTGATCCATTTTATTCCACATTTTGAATTTCAAATCACCCATAATTAATTTCCTATGAAAATTTGTTGAGGGACAAAAACCATAAATTGTACGCTTTCGCGCGAACATAAACATTTTTCGAAGTACAGGGTGTGTGTGTGTATATAGTAACGCAAGTGAAGAGACAAATCCGATTTGAACTGGTTTAAACTAGTTTCAACTTGTTTTTTTTTTTTTGAACTCGTAAAATCATTTTCAACACCTCTCATAAACCTTACTATCGGATATCGAGTTGTTATAAAGTACGTGTAATAAATATTACCGGTCCATATTCACTGGCGTTAATATAATTCAAATCGGATTTGTATCTTCACTTGCGTTACTTTATACACACTTCGTATAAAATGTTAACATGCGAAGAATTTGTGCAATTTGTACAGCAATCGTAAATATAAACTACTAATTCTTTTTAAGAAATTAACTGTGAAATTTATAAGCTAAAAATTTTCCTTCGAACCTTCACGGTTCTTATCTTCTGAAAGATTACCAAAATAAACATATAAGCCGGCTGCGGGGGACAATATTTTAATAAGCATTTAAGAATAGTGCCACAGGGATTAGTTTGAGTGCCAAAACTATTTCATTCAGAAAAATGAGACTTTTCTCATTCAAAATGGAGGCTTATTAAATAGACTAATTTATTTTTACAGCTTTATTTTATCAATATTTTTAATGGATTAATTCCAGTCGGGAAATGAGTGTTATCGAAGAATACCTTGGAAGTCATTTCCTAAATTGGTCTGTCAATCGAAGGCAATTGCTAAAATCTGTAAATCGCACCAATGAACAAATCGGGAAAGTAGGAAAATAACTCCTTTGATATAGGGAGGAAGAGGGTGGTACAGATTTAGTAAGAATCCACATGTTAACATTATTGTGGCTCACCCCACCCCCTATCATCCCCAAAACTGGAATGCAATATAAAAGAGACGTACGCACACACACACCACACACACACACACACACACACACACACACCATAACTTAGATTGATTTAAACATTAAAATACTATCCTTCGCTGGGGGATATTATGATGAAGTAGGATAGTTATCATAGGACTATTTTTAGTAATATGTACCTATGATGTAGGATAGTTATCCTACGACTATTTTTTATAATAATGTACCAAACACCGTGAAATTCAGAAAGAAAAATGTATATAATTTTATAAAAAGGAAAGTCTGCGTTTAATTTGCATACCTCTTCCGGTTTGCGGAACCGCTCGAAAGGAAATTGAAGTCCAGGACTGAAGGATAGTTTCGAAGAGGCAATAAAACCATGCTGGGTGAAGGCCCCCCTCTCCAAAAAAAAAGCACCTGAAACTTACCAGTGAAGAAGAGTAACCCCGTGGGGTGTCTCGTTTTGAAGGAGATAGAAACAACGTCACTAAGAGCTGCCACGGGTTCACCTCCCATTCGTCGAAGATCCCAACCAAGGAATTCTCTTCCACGGAAAGTTGCCGCGGAATCTTCACTCTCTGAAACGACCAAAATGCAACACTTAAACTCTGTATCTGATTTATCATTCATTTTATTGTGTATATATATATATATATATATATATATATATATATATATATATATTATATATATTATATATATAGGGTGGCGTAGTATCGCGATACATTTTCTGTATCTTGTATCGTATCGCGATACATTTTTTATTATTTGTATCGTATCGAAAGATACGATACAAATAAGTGTCAGTAACGCGATACTTTATCATAGACTCAGTCAGTGATCTTCCCCTCCCCTCCCCATCCCCCACTCCCACTCCCAGAGTAATTCAGTTGTTTCATTTCATATATATATATATATATATATATATATATATATATATATATATATATATATATATAGTGTTGTTTCATATATATATATATATATATATAGTTGTTTCATGTCATATATATATATATATATATATATAATATATATATATGCACTAAAATCACAAAATAACACGTGATCTTATTAATAAGCAAACAACCACAGAGAAAAGGAAACACATACATACCGGGTGGACAAAAAAAACCTGAACACTTTTGTTTTTCCTACAAATTTGAAACTAGTCAAGCTAATACACCCAAATTGGTACAAGATGTAGCCAATAGTATAGTTATCATGTGCTAAAAATTTCAATGGAACTCATATAAAACTTATCCTACTGAAATCGATGTTGAATTGGCCCCCCATTTTCTTGAATTACGGCCAGTACTCTCCTTTTCCACTGATCTATGGATGTCTTGATTATGTCTTGGGACACCATAGGCCAAAAAACCTCAATTCTTTGTCTAAGTGCTTCCAGGTTTAAAAATGGTTCCCTACGACCATGGCGACCAATGGTTCCCTGGGCAAACTGTTTGTTTTGTAGCGAACATCTGACGCATCCAAGGGCGTAGTCAGCTTCACAAAATCTCGCTGTTTGTTTCGTCAAGTTAAATTTTTTATAATTAAGAAACGGCCAAAGATAATTAACTGAGGTTTTCAGCACATGATAAGCATACTATTGGCTACATCTTGTACTAATTTGGGTGTATGTATTAGCTTGACTATTTTGATATAATATATATATATATGCTACGGACCTTGATTAATCACAAATCGAAATTCTCCCACATAGGGCAGAAACCAATGCCCTGAGAGGGCACCCTCGCAAATCGTGAATATGCGCATATAACTGCAATGACCACGCAGTATATAAATGAATAGAAACGACATAAGTATTAAGGAACGTTTCTGCACACGAGGAGGAGAGATAACGAATAAATGAAAAATGAGGCGAACCGCCCGGGAATCGAACCCAGGGCCTTCCAATTGCCGGTTGGACGCGCTACCATTATGCTACGGACCTCGATTAATCACAAATCGAAATTCTCCCACATAGGGCAGAAACCAATGCCCTGAGAGGGCACCCTCGCAAATCGTGAATATGCGCATATAACTGCAATGACCACGCAGTATATAAATGAATAGAAACGACATAAGTATTAAGGAACGTTTCTGCACACGAGGAGGAGAGATAACGAATAAATGAAA
>JAJOZX010000423.1:285000-350000 GCA_023014485.1 Bathynomus jamesi
TTTCACGAAAGTGACACGTGAAAAATATTTATGATGAATAAAACCACGAAGGGAAAAGAAACACAAAGGGGTACTCAAGCGCTTTCGTCTAATGACATCCTCAGGAACACTGGAGTGAAAGGACAGATGAAGGCAATATATAGGTTACAAAAATAAACATACATACATACATATACACACATATATATATATATATATATATATATATATAATATATAGTAAGCATAGAAAAAATTGTGGGAGGAGCAAACACATTTGTATGGGAAATTGACACTTTTAGCACTTTGGCCGACATTCAATATAAATTCAAATGGCTTGTTATGGAACAGGTCACAAAAGAATAAAGAAATAAAAATAATAATAAATATAAATATAAATTGAGGAAAAAAAAAAAAAATAATAATAATTAATTACAAAATAGTGCCCCTTAGTGATATATATGTCACAGCCTAAATAACCATAAAGAAATAAACCAACAAATAAAAAACCACAAATATATATATATATATATATATAGTAAGTAAAGAAAAATTGTGGGAGGAGCAAACACATTTGTATGGGAAAATATAAATTCAAATGGCTTGTTTATGGAACAGGTCACAAAAGACTAAAGAAATAAAAATAAATATAAATATAAATAGGGAAACAAAATTACCAAATAATGCCTTAGTGATATATATGTCAGCCTAAATAACCATAAAGAAATAAATCAACAGATAAAAAACCAAAAATTGTAAGTGGAGTCTACAAATTCAAGCTCAAAAGGGAAGTTTACAATCAATTAAATAGATGATGCCAAATTGATATATATGTCACAAAGAAATAAAGAAATAAACAAAAAAAAAAAAAAAATTTAAAAATAATAATAAAAAATAATAATAATAAATTGAAAAATAAATTTTAAGAGAAGCACACCAATTTATAAGGGAAAAATTACCAAAGGTTTTTTAGTTATTGTCTGAATCATGCATACTATGGTCACAAACGAATAAAAAAGTACAAGTAAATATAAATTGGAAAACAAAATGATGCCTAGATGATATATAAAGAACCATAAAAATATATACAACATATATAAGGTATATATACGAAATATATACAGAATATATATATATATGCATAAGGGAAAAAATTACCAAAGGTTTGTTTTTATAATTATTGTCTGAAAAAACGGTAGGTCGCAAAAGAATAAAGAAATAAAAATAAATATAAATTGAAAAAATTACAAATAATACAACTACACATGTATACCCGCATAACCAAATATATATACATATACATACTGTTACAGAGCTGGGCACTTGCGTTTTTTTTGCGGTACTGCGGTACTGCGGTACTACCGCACTACCAAACCGGTACCGCATAACGCAGTACCGCAAAGGATCGCTGAAAGTACAGCCTGTACTTTCAGCGATCCTTTGCGGTACTGCGTTATGCGGTACCGGTTTGGTAGTGCGGTAGTACCGCAGTACCGCAGTACCGCAAAAAAAACCGCAAGTGCCCAGCTTTGTGTAACAGTAACATACATATATACAAACACACACACACACACACACACACACACATATATATATATATATATACACATACAAGCTTGACCTTCGCGAAATGAGAAATCATCGCGCGGAACCTACAGATTTATAAGGAAACAAAGACAAAAACAAATTTTTACCAAAGATTTAACAACCTGCCCTTTTTGTTTAAATCCATTCTGAAGGAATTCACAGCAACGGGATCGAGTTGAAACAGACCTTTACTCATGTTAAGGTTATTTGTAAGTTGAATTATAGCCGACTCAAGAATATTTCTATTAACAATGTTGCTAGAGTGAAACAAAACTGAAGCATTATTCCAATCAATACAATGGGATAACTCTGACAAATGGACAAAAAGGGCACTGGACAACTGTCCCGTTCTAACGGAATATTGATGCTGTTTTACACGCGTTTGCAAATTCTTTCCCGTCTGACCTATGTAAAAGGAATCACATTGCTTACACCCAATTTTATAGATAATGCCTAAATTATTGGTAGGGCTATTTTTTACTATGATGTTTTTCACAATATTGTTATATGAAAAAACTACACTGATATCCAAAAGTTTAAGTACATTAGCAATGCCTAAGAAGCCCGGGAAAAATGGAAGTACTAAAATATTCTTTGACAAGGTGCGAGTGTTACTATTCACACGATAGAAGGTTCGTTTAGCCTTATTAATTAAGACAAGATTCCATGAACGCAGATGGGTAACACAACTCACTTCCAATACCGTTGATATTTTCCAATTCGGCATCGATGTATTCCGGACTGGCGATCCTAAGAGCGCGGAGAAACATTGAGGAAAATATGGCCTTTTTAATAGGGGTGTCATGTCCAGAGTAAAAGTGTACGTAGGACAAATTGTTTGTTTTTTTCCGATAGATACTAAACTTAAAACCTGGGCTTTCCCTATGTACACGCACATCCAAAAATGGGATTGAATTGTCTTGTTCCACTTCTAAAGTAAACTTAATAGAGGAAACTTGATCATTTAACTGAAGGAGGAAGTCATCCAGGTCACGATTCATGGGCCAGATACACAAAATATCGTCGACGTACCGCAACCAAGGGATGCCAACCCCCAGGATTCTCGGAATGTAAGTAATTTCAAAAAACTCCATATAAATATTGGAGAGAAGGGGCGACAAAGGGTTGCCCATGGCCATCCCAAAAACTTGTTGATAATGCTCGCCATTGAAAGTGAATTTACAATCCTTGATACAAAGCTTAATAAGTTCCAAAACAGTGTGTGCAGGTAATGGTAGATCATAGTTATGTAATTCTCGGGCGAGAAAGTCAAGCATATCATCAATCGGCACTTTTGTGAACAATGAACAAACGTCGAAACTGATCAATCTATCGTTGGTATTAATGCGAACATTATTCAATTTTTCAGTGAGATCCAAGGAATTTTTTACGTGTGAATCAGAGACAGTTCCAAGAATGGGGGACAAAACATTGACAAGCCATTTGGAGAGTTTATAGGTAATAGAGCCCACCGAGCTAATAATAGGGCGCATAGGGTTACCCGGTTTGTGGGTTTTAATAAGACCATAAAGGTAAGGCAGAGAAGGTGAAGTGGACAAAAAAAGGGAAATTAAGTCCTTATGATCTTTGAGAAGGCGTTTCAAGCCACTATTGAATGATTTGATGACATCATCCTGCGGGTTCTTCCTAAGTTTCAATATTGTGAAAAACATCATAGTAAAAAATAGCCCTACCAATAATTTAGGCATTATCTATAAAATTGGGTGTAAGCAATGTGATTCCTTTTACATAGCTCAGACGGGAAAGGATTTGCAAACGCGTGTAAAACAGCATCAATATTCTTAGAACGGGACAGTTGTCCAGTGCCCTTTTTGTCCATTTGTCAGAGTTATCCCATTGTATTGATTGGAATAATGCTTCAGTTTTGTTTCACTCTAGCAACATTGTTAATAGAAATATTCTTGAGTCGGCTATAATTCAACTTACAAATAACCTTAACATGAGTAAAGGTCTGTTTCAACTCGATCCCGTTGCTGTCAATTCCTTCAGAATGGATTTAAACAAAAAGGGCAGGTTGTTAAATCTTTGGTAAAAATTTGTTTTTGTCTTTGTTTCCTTATAAATCTGTAGGTTCCTCTTACAATTTTATTTTTCAATTTTTTGCTGTATGCGTGTATGTGTATGTATGTATGTATGTGTATGTGACTATGTGAGTATGTGCGTGGTCATTGCAGTTAAATGTGTTTGTATGTATATGTGTGTATATGTATATGTATGTATGTATGTGTGTACAGGTATATGTATAGGTATGTATATATGTGTATATATATGTGTGTATATATAATATATATATATATGTATATATGTGTATGTACCTTACCTTACCTTACAACCTTACAAAGGTTCCGCGCGACGATTTCTCATTTCGCGAAGGTCAAGCTTGTATGTGTGTATATATATATATATATATATATATGATGAATAAAACCACGAAGTCACCACGTGTCACTTTCGTGAAATAATTTTTCATATATATATTATATATATATATGTGTGTGTGTGTTTGTATATATGTATGTATATGTATATATATTTGGTTATGCGGGTATACATGTGTAGTTGTATTATTTGTAATTTTTTCAATTTATATTTATTTTTATTTCTTATTCTTTTGCGACCTACCGTTTTTTCAGACAATAATTATAAAAACAAACCTTTGGTAATTTTTTCCCTTATGCATATATATATATATATATATATATATTCTGTATATATTGCGTTTATATTTCGTATATATACCTTATAATGTGTATATATTTTATGGTCTTTATATATCATCTAGGCATCATTTTGTTTTCCAATTTATATTTACTTGTACTTTTTTATTCGTTTGTGACCATAGTATGCATGATTCAGACAAAACTAAAAAACCTTTGGTAATTTTTCCCTTATAAATTGGTGTGCCTCTCTTAAAATTTATTTTTCAATTTATTATTATTATTTTTTATTATTATTAAAAATTTTTTTTTGGGGGGGTTATTTCTTTATTTCTTTGTGACATATATATCAATTTGGCATCATCTATTTAATTGATTGTAAACTTCCCTTTTGAGCTTGAATTTGTAGACTCCACTTACAATTTTTGGTTTTTTATCTGTTGATTTATTTCTTTATGGTTATTTAGGCTGTGGCATATATATCACTAAGGCATTATTTGGTAATTTTTTTCCCTATTTATATTTATATTTATTTTTATTTCTTTAGTCTTTTGTGACCTGTTCCATAAACAAGCCATTTGAATTTATATTTTCCCATACAAATGTGTTTGCTCCTCCCACAATTTTTCTTTACTTACTATATATATGTATATATATATGTGTGTATGTGTATATATATATATATATATATATATATATATATATATATATATATATATATATATATATATATATTGTGTGTATATATATTATATTTGTGGTTTTTATTTGTTGGTTTATTTCTTTATGGTTATTTAGGCTGTGACATATATATCACTAAGGCACTATTTTGTAATTAATTTTTTTTTTTTCTCAATTTATATTTATATTTATTATTATTTTTATTTCTTTATTCTTTTGTGACCTGTTCCATAAACAAGCCATTTGAATTTATATTGAATGTCGGCCAAAGTGCTAAAAGTGTCAATTTCCCATACAAATGTGTTTGCTCCTCCCACAATTTTTTCTATGCTTACTATATATATATATATATATATATATATATATATATATATATATATATATATATATATATATATGTGTGTGTGTGTATATGTATGTATGTATGTTTATTTTTGTAACCTATATATTGCCTTGATCTGTCCTTTCACTCCAGTGTTCCTGAGGATGTCATTAGACGAAAGCGCTTGAGCACCCCTTTGTGTTTCTTTTCCCTTCGTGGTTTTATTCATCATATATATATATATATATCGTAAGGAACGGCGCTTGTATAGGAGAATATTCCGCGCAAGATGAGGAGGGAGAACGAACAAATTAAAAAATGAGGTAACCACCCGGGAATCGAACCCGGGATCTTCCGATTGCCGGTCAGATATGATAACTACTACACCATGGGCCTCACTCGATCAGAAGTCGTAATTCTCCTACATACGCGCAGAAACCAATGCCCCGAGGGGGCACCTTCCGCATGCCGCACATATATATACATTTCTGCACGTATGTAGGAGAATTACGACTTCTGATCGAGTGAGGACCATGGTGTAGTGGTTATCATATCTGACCGGCAATCGGAAGATCCCGGGTTCGATTCCCGGGTGGTTACCTCATTTTTTCATTTGTTCGTTCTCCCTCCTCATCTTGCGCGGAATATTCTTCTATACAAGCGTCGTTCTTTACGTTAATTATACTGCATGTTCTTTGCAGTTGAAATGCACACACACACACACACACACACACACACACACACACACACACACACACACATATATATATATATATATATATATATATATATATATATATATATATATATATGATCTCGTGCATAATCTAGGCACGATTTTGCATAATACAAACTTTATCCCGCCAGGATTCGAACACAGGATCTTGACAAGGTAAAAGCTAACACGACCTGGCGCATATTTCAACACACGAGGGAAAACATGATGCTTTTGTGACCAGAGAAGTCTTAAGTACTAACTCCCTTGCACTGGAGCCAATGACAGCTGCTGCTGAAGTGGTCTTGGGTACGAATCCTGATGAAGTAAATTATATATATATATATATATATTAGCTCCACTACTCTTCATAATCATGCTAACTGACATAGATGAGGACGTTACCAGAGACAGCACAGTAACATCCTTTGCGGATGACACAAAGATCAGTAGAAAAATAAGAAACCCAGAAGACATAGGATCTCTACAAACCGACATAAACAAAATCTACAAGTGGACTGAAGACAACAATATGAAGTTTAACACCGAGAAATTTCAGCTATTATGGTACGGAAAAAGAGACGACCTAAAGTGCATGGAATATTATACCCCAAATGGACAGGAAATTCAGAGAAATTCCAGAGCAAAAGATTTAGGGGTTGTAATGACAGATGATGCGAAATTTGAAACACAAAATAAGATAGCAGTAAACAGAGCAAAGAGAATAACGGGTCAGATATTGAGAACCTTTAAACGAAGGGATAGGAATGTAATGATTCCTCTACTGAAAACCCTGATCATACCCAAATTAGAATACTGCTCGGTCCTAACTTCCCCATATAAAAAAGACATTAGACAGCTGGAGGGGATCCAAAGAAGCTTCACAGCCAAGATCAATGGGTGCAAAGGACTAAATTACTGGGAAAGGTTACGAGAACTAGACCTATATTCACTGGAAAGGAGAAGAGAGAGATACACCATTATTTACACTTGGAAAATAATGGAGAAACTAGTCCTAATCTTACTCTGAATCCCATAACTCCCCAAACAACGATGGAAAGTAGAAGCGGTAGACTGTGTCGTATTCCCAAATTGAAGGCGAGACAGGGAACATCCTTAACCCCGAAAGAAAATAGTTTTGTAGTGAGAGGACCAAAACTGTTTAATCAGTTGCCCAAAGACCTAAGAAACACGAAGGGAGTTGCAGTGGAAATCTTCAAAAGAAGACTAGACGCCTGGCTCAGAACAATCCCCGATGAGCCGGGCGTACCTGGCTATGTGAGGTGGAGAGCGCAAGAATCCAACTCACTACTTCACCAGGCCAACTCGAGAGGAGGGGCGACAAGCTTGACCTTCGCGAAATGAGAAATCATCGCGCGGAACCTTTGTAAGGTTGTAAGGTAAGGTTATATATACTTGGGAAAAACAAGCGTTGTATATTTTTAATATGCATAAAACCTTAAATATAGTGACACGAATCTGGGTTTAAAAATACGTTTAATAGAGTCTCGAATTCAACACACACACACACACACACAAACACACACAATCTTTTGCGTCTTGAGTATGCAACTTGCAATGCAAAAGCAGTTTATAAGCTCGCAACAATTGATCCCTACAACATTTGGATGCAGGACCGAGGCGCATAAAAGCCTCCAGCGAGCGTGGGAATGGATGGCGAACCGTGGGATAAACTGAAGAATATTCCCACGGGAAATTTTAGAAACAGCCTTTCGAATTGAGCTTCATAGATTTTGCTTACTTGGGGAAACACGTCAAAGGCTTTATTGTTTTTCTTTCAATACTCTTCCTGATTTTATTTATTTCACAATATAAGTGCACGAGTGAACATACTCACGGTTATACGGACGCACGTAGCTCGGGGAAAATATGGCTATGATTTAAATTGACGTATAAAATGTATAGCTTATACGTACAAAAGACTGTGGTTAAGTTGTAAACAGTGTATCGTGCATCGAAATAGTTTGCAGATCGCGAAAATTGGTTTTACAGTTGGTGCTCGTGATATATCACCATATATTTAGGATCGCGTGATTGGTCAATCAGACCAAGAGGCAAAGAGCGCAAAATCTTGGGTTTGCGAGTGGAATAGTTTAGATAATCATTATTAATTCTTATCAGGTTGATTAAAGCGAAGCTAACCACCTACCAGGATGGCCATCAGTGCTTCATCAGTGGTTACAGAACGGACAAAAAGCACTCTTGTTCATCATGTGAGGTTCAATTCATGCTGAACATTGTGAACATTAGAAATTAGAAATAATAAGATGTCCTACAACGGACGTGTGGTTCGGCGAAACCCCTTGCATACAGCTGCCACTGTGAAACTAAGATGAATCTGGGCGAAAGAGATGATTCACAGACCCAGGGACGTCTTAATTTTGCTAAATGCATTACACATTCTTGAGAAGTATCTCTTTTCACTGTTCGAAGAGACTGTTTTTCGGTACAGTACACAAATGAATCGATAGAACTATGCCGTATGGTACATCCAAAATCACCGCTCAGTGAAAGAAACAAAGTAGCCTGTAGGTTCTTTCAAGGACACCTACAATCCTTGACATGAACTTTATTGAACGCATCTGGCAGCATTCTGATCGTCAACTCTAAAAATGAAGACCTCCTCCCACATCTGTGGCAACACTGAAGAAAACTTTAGCGGAACTTTGCCAATCTTGACTATGTCATGAGATAAAAACTCGCTTCCTTTATGCCAAGACGTGTCCTTATCTTTGATGAGGCTCGTGGGTAAGCTACTCGATATTAAACGACTATTTTTACTTTGTTTTTTACATCTTACAGTAAATGCGTGTTTGCTTTACCCCGTATTAAAATTTACTTGTTGCAAGAACACCCATTCTATTCTGGCATGGATAAGCATTACACACATGCACGCACACGCACACACACACACATATATATATATATATATATATAGAGAGAGAGAGAGAGAGAGAGAGAGAGAGAGAGAGAGTCGAACACAGGTCGATCCATAGCAGTTGTCCAAACCCAACAAAAATAAACAAATAAACAAATTTTATACTTACAAATTCAATTCAGTTTCAATTAAATTTGTAAAGATAAATCTATGGACACCCTGTATATATATAACTATTGTAATTGCTATATTGTTATAAATCTGCAGCGCACAATAGTTTTAAGCGAAACTTACGATTAAGGCAAAATATTAACGGACTTTCATTATTATTATTATTATTATTATTATTATTATTATTATTCACACAAATGGATTACGTTATTTTACAAAATTATTAAACTATAACGGATTAAAATATACGTCATTTACATGAAATTCACGATTCGTATTCATCAAGTATCGAAGTGTAGAAAACCTCGCTTTTAATATAAGTCCAATGTAATTAATTCGCCATAAACAAATATTTTAAAATACGTCGTAATTAGGTCACTCGCTCGCGTATGCGGGACTCAACTTCATGCAGCGAGGAAATTTTGCCTCGCGTGTCGGTAATCAGCGTATCAGAACTCGCTTCGAAACTTGTTTTCAAACAGATGCAACACCGACAAACGGAGAGACATGAAAGAAAACACTCAAGGCCACGATAAGTCGATGTTCGGTTAAGGGAATGTTATTAAAATGGTAATATCGATGTAGTTTCGTGTTTAACAATAACATACATAGGAATGATGGCGAAGTTTCGGATAACCTTCATTTTTTTAACTGTTTCAGAGCACGTATTAAACATATTTTTTTTGCTTGTTTTGTCCACAAAATTGTTACCGTTACTGTGTTACTGTTACTAAAATTACTATAGATTAAATGATGGGATATCAATCTGTCCACCCATATATCTATCTATATATATATATATATATATATATATATATATATATATATATATATATATATATACAGGCCCCCCTCAGAGGTCCAGAGAGGCCCGGGCCACTTCCAGCTTTTGAGGCCCATAGCTAAACCCAATTATTACTTTCACTGCAAAACATTATATTCAAACCTGAAAGTTTCTAAATTTGAGGCCCCCCCCCCTTAAGCTTGAGGCCCAGGCCAAATGGCCCTCCTAGCCCCCCCCCTCTGATAGGCTCTGTATATATATATACAGTATATATACACACTACGTTCAGAGCTGGGCAGTATTTAAATACATTTCTATTTAAATACGTATTTAAATACATTTGTGTATTTAGAACTGTATTTATAAATACATTGTTTTTCATGTATTTAAATATAGTATTTAAATACAATGTATTTAAATACTCAAAATATAAAAATGTAAATACTTTTACTGGTTTAATACACGTTCTGTACTAGCACAGTACGACGCGTCGACAATGTTCCCTCTAATTTTTTTTAGTCAGTGTGCGCAAGAAATTTTCGTTGTGCATACATTTAGATTCATGGTGAAAAATTGTGCAAACTTTTCTGAGCGCTATTATCTTCAATTTGAAATATATATAAATATTAAATACTTAATAAATATTATTTCCATAAGGTGATAGCTTGATCATTACGGTACTATTAAATGGATATTAAGAAACTGCTTGCAATCTTATATATTCTTAAAAAAGAAAACATTTTACCCATTCTAAAAATATGAATAAAATAAAAAATAGTAAAATAAAATTCAACAAAATAAAATAAAAATACCATTAATTGAAAATGACTATTTTAGTTATCATTTCTCAAAACAATTTTTAGCATTTAGCAATTTAAAATAGACTATTAACATTAATACATGATTTTATTCATTCACAAAATAGGAATAAAATAAAAAATAATTTTATTTTTTATGAATTATGAGATAATTACTATTCGTTTTTATGCAAAAATAAGAAAGAGAAGGTTTATATTCAATGCGTTAATGGATAAAAGAAAAAAATGCAAATACATAGAGTAAAAAAAATCCGTATTGCGTAATTGCGCGGACGTCGGCGAAGTCGGGCGGAAGGGGTTAATACTTAAAAGAGCGACTATAGAGCATGTTGATGCAAATGGTCAGACCTTGTGTGACGGTATATTTTTGAAATTACTTCATTTACTGTCGTGACTCATGATACGCTTGAGCCTGTGCGCATTTTATTTTGCTGTGTGCGCGGGTTTCACAACGCGTGTGCGCGCGCACACGCGCACACCTTAGAGGGAACATTGTCGACAGTGTAGTACAGCATGGTTCATGTTTCAACGTGTCAGTTCAATCAATTGTGTGCCACTCTTAGTCGAAAGCGGTTGATTTCTTTATCGTGTGCGTGTCATGGCTTCAACAAGCAAATCCGGTGAATCAAACAGTGATATATCTGCAGATAACAATTTAGTGCACCCTCTGTTTGATGGAAAATACTTTAAAATTAAATCTAAAGACGGTAATAAGGTAAAGTGCACCTGCTTGCTGTGTAAACACGAAGTCTCTGCTGCAAGCAATGCTACAACGAATCTGTACACTCATCTGAAGGTAAGTGTTTTTTTAGACATCAAAAATATCTTGAAATTGACCGAATAATCGTACAAAACGGCTCTGCCTTAAGTGGGCCTGTGTAACTAACTCGTTGCAATCAATCCAATTTGCGATGGAAAATTCATTGATGAAAAAGCTTTTAAAATCGTCTGATCTATCGAGTGGTGTATTTATTTCGAAATTCACCGTGTCCCCTAAAGTAGAAATTTATCAAAACATGAATTAGTGAATGCATATGTTAAAATTTGTATGTATTTAAAATGTATTTACAAATGTATTTAAATACAATTGATGTATTTTGTATTTAGTATCTAAATACATTCGTAAAATGTATTTAGTATTTAGTATTTAAATACATTTCTCCCATGTATTTAGTATTTAGTATTTAAATACATTCAATGATTTATTGCCCAGCTCTGACTACGTTTCGCAAAGACCCGATTACACAAGAGTAGGTGGTCGTTTCAGATTGGTTAGTTATTTCCCACGTGACCAATTTCGGCCAATCAACATCTTTATAACAAATTTCGACTTTGTCAAAAAAAAAACTGGTATCCGCGCAACATAATACAATACTATATATATATATATATATATATATATATATATATATATGGTTGTCCGAGAAGTGGGGTGTAATTCGAAAAATAACCTATTTTAGTGGTTAGTATCGCTGACTACGTACGAATATACCGGTCCCGGGTCCGTAAGCGGTAGGTCTAATGTTGGGCAAGAAGCTTGTTGACCTTCGTCAGAATAAATGAATTCGGGCGAAGCAAAACAAATAAGTATAATTATAATTGCTTGAATAAAATAGGTTATTTTTCGAATTACACCCTCATTTCTCGAACAACCTGCACACATATATATATATATATATATATAATATATATATATATATATATATATATATAGATGAGCCGGGCGTGCCTGGTTATATACGGTGGAGAGGGCAAGAAAGCAACTCGCTCCTCCACCAAGCCAGACCTAGAGGCGGGGCCACCAGCTTGACCTCCGTGTGAAGAGAGACCAACGCACGAAACAACATATGGTTGAAAATCACTAAAATGCAAAAGGAGAACAATTATATGGGCAAAAAAAAATATACTACTAACATTTAGAAAACGTAAAATGGTTGACTTTTATAAATTAATGTTTATTTTATGAAGGCAAAAGCAATTTCCTTTTCTTTCACTGCTATTTTCTTTTGCTTTTTCTTTTGCGGTCTTTTGTGCAAGGGGGAGGTGGGGGTGGGGGAGAAAGTTGGCGAGGGGGAGGGAAAGCGGTGAATAGAAGGGGAGGGGATACTTCTGAAAAATGAAATAAAGAGAAAAGATTCGATATATATATACATATATATATATATATATATATTCCACATCGAAAGTAAACTCGAAATCTTTTCTCAAACAAAGAAAGGTAATAAAGAGAGAGAGAGAGAGAGGAGAGAGAGAGAGAGAAATAAATAAAACAAATGTCTTTTCAAAGTTAAGAAATTCTTCGAGAATAAAATGCAAAGTTTAATACTGTGATAAATTTATGTTTATATTATATATAATATATATATATATATATATATGATGAATAAAACCACGAAGGAAAGGAAACACAGAGTGGTACTCAAGCGCTTTCGTCTAATGACATCCTCAGGAACACTAAAGTACATAAGAGTTCAAGACTATATATAGGTTACAAAAAAAAAAATATATATAATATAGTACAGGAATAAGAAATTGTGGGAGGAGCATACACATTTGTAAGGAAATGTGTGTGTGTGTGTGTGTGTGTGAGGTCCAGTCATTAAATGCGCGGAATCACCATTACGGTGATTATTACTGAAACAATTCCGCGAATTTACTGACTGTACCATATATTTATATATATATATATATTATATATATATATATATATATATAATTAGCAGTAATGTGATTAAATTTATAGTTGTGGTTTAGACAGCTGCATGGATAATATGTGACCTCATATAGTTTTGTGTCCCTCCCCCCCCTTTAGGGGGCGATACAGCTCCCAATCCCCTTTTGAATTACAGCAATAAGAACGGCAAATGACTGTCTCACTTGAGACCCTCTCAAATTTCTCAGAATTACGAGGATTCGCGAGAAATGTACTTTCAGGAATGTTTCGAACCCCGTTCTGACAGAGAATAATTTTGCCTCGAATTAATTCCTTTCGACCGTATTCCGATCTTATAATTCGCTGAATCGACGGTTATACACATTCCTTTTTTTTCTTCTTTATTAATTACAGGTCGAAATTATTCCGTTCGAACTTTTTCCATCCCTTGTTTTGGATTTCCCCTTTATTCCAAATGTGAAACTAGAGAAAGAGACCTTTCCCCTCTTACTCCCACTGAATTTAATAAAAAATCATTCGTCTCTCTCGTGTAGACTTCAGTCAGGATTACAATTTCTCAGTCTATCTACAAAAATATGCTTTTGGCTACTTATATACATATACAGGGTGATTCAAAAGTCAGGTTACATAGGGAAATACTATATTATGTAATGATACAGGGGATAGTCACATCACATGTTCGATATGGCCACCGTTAACGGCAATGCACTTGTGCAGCCAGCTAGGAATATCACATCAATGCGCTCCTCCTTCGATAACATTTCATAACTCATTTACCTGCAAAGAAACAGAAAAGCCCTATGTAAGCTGACTTTTGAATCACCCTGTATATATATATATATATGTTTATTTATTAGGTGAAAGTCATAACATATAGTGATTACTCAAAATGTGAGCTACCCATCTATATATATATATATATATATATGCACATCTTGGTTTTGCTTCCTCCTGAATTGTTCATTCTGACGAAGGTCAAGCTTGTCACTCCACCTTAGACCTACAGTTTAATGTGGAATCCGAACCACGCCCCGACCAGCAGCCCAGCGTCTTAACCACAAGGGTACCCATTTATCTACCAGCTAATTTCTTTATTGTGTGGAAGGATGAACAGCTGGGTTTTGCTGCCCGCCCACCTGCCGTCACCGGGTCTCGATCTCGAAGCCAATGGATTCTTACTGTAGTCAGCTACGCTAACCACTACACCACCGAGGCGCATAATGATCAATCAAAATAAAACCTTCTAAATTTAGAACTTATAACATTTTTTAAGGGGTGCATTCTGTAGGGGGAAGTTTTTTCTTCTTTTGGGTATCAAAGTTTCTTGTCAGATGATAGAATAACTTCTTTTAATGATACATAACTTCTTTAGTAGAAGAAGTGGTGGTCTTTGAAACTTTTTTTTTTTGAGTGGTTTGAGACAAAAGAAGATAATATTTCTTTGTGTAAAAGGTTGAGGGAAATCTTTGTTTTCTGTCATATATGAAAGTAGAAGAGAATTTCTTAATAACTTTTCAACAATTTTCACAGGAAAATTAAGTATATTAATATAAAAATACGTGATGTATTAGTAAGCCTTCAATTCTGTAAAAAGAAAGCCATGGTTCTCTCTCTCTCTCTCTCTCTCTCTCTCTCTCTCTCTCTCTCTCTCTCTCTCTCTCTCTCTCTCCTAAAATGCAGCCTTGAATACCGGAGTAAATATTCAGAAATGGATGTTTTCTGAAATGCACAAAATCTCTGAGCTAAAACAGGAAATGAGATTTTGGGGAGGGACCTTCCACCCAACTGCTTCCTGCTTCCTGTTTCCTGCGGGACTTGCCTCCATTTACAGAGGCGTATTGTCTCGCAAATTTGACATAATCAAAATAGATTAAATTATGATTAAGCAAAATACATGCATTTTTTTTAGGTTTTCAGATCTTGACGTTGATCCAGTACGATGTTGTTCGCGTGACATAGTGATGGCATTTAGTATTAAAAGAGGGTTAGGCCCAGCTCTTTCTGAATGGCAAGATGTTGTTTATGCGCTGTAGAGATTGAGGAAGAAATTTAACCTAATTTCTCGCTTAAATTAATTAAAATCAATGAAGGTACTTCAAATAATTATATTTTTATGATACAAATTTTGGGAGCTATTGAAGAATAGGGACCCCAGCCTTCTTTAGTTAGGTTTATAAGGCTAACTAACGAAAATATCACGACCTAACCTAACCAATCGTTAGGTTAACTGTACGCCCTTGACGATTGGTTAGGTTAGGTCATGATATTTTCGTTAGTTAGCTTTATAAAGCTAACTAAAGAAGGCTGGGGTCCTTATTCTTCAATAGCTCCAAATTTTGTTCCAAAATGAATAAAAAAAAATTTAAAATAAATATAACAGTAATACATAGATAAATAGAGAGGTAATCCTGATGTCTAATGTATGATAGTTTCGTAAAGAAGTTCTCCCAAAAAAGTAAAGTTTTCAAAAAGGGGAACTTTACTACCCAAGACGGGAGTCAGAGACAGTCGGTGACATTCAGTCCACACTCATGACGCAACTGATGTAAAGACGTCAGAGATACTTCTTCAAATTACAAAGCTGCGCACATACATCATTCAATTACGCATAAGCTATTCCTATATTATATAATTCCTATATTACATAATTCCTGTATTACATAATTTCGGCCAGACCTAATTTGGGTGTGTCAGTTCGTGTCAATATGTTTGTCTCATCAGTGACTTGCATAAATTATTGGAGGACAAGTATGAATTGCTTGCGTATTTACACTTTAAGAACAGTGAAGAGTATTTTAATTATGGGATTGTCGAAGTAAGTGTAAAATACAGGTAGGTTCCGTTATCCACGGGGGTTACGTTCCTCGAAAACACCGCGAATAACGGATCATTATTTCCCAATGGGCATCATGTTATAAACAGGGTTACGTTCCATGGTCCATGGACATCGGTAGCAACCACGAAAAATTATAGCTATCGAAAGTTTGACTTGGTAATATGTATTGTAGGAACAATAGAAACATAAATGGACAAATAGATTTAGTAAGAATGATAAATGAACAAATAGAATTAATGCATAAACTCAAATAGATACTGTATTAAATTAAATTCCTGAGAGGGAATTCGCTGTTTAAAGATTGGACTTCCTCTTCCTTCTACTTAGAATGTCTTGCAAAGAACTCAGTGAGGGAGAGCTGCGTCTTCTTCTGACGCTCTTTGTAAAGCTCGATGTGGTCAAATGCTTCAACCAATTGCTTGGTTGTAAGGACTCGCTGGGGTCCTTCCTCAACCTCCTCTTTGCCTTCCTCTTCTCTCTCCTTATCAAATTGTGCGAGTTCCTCGTTCGTCAGCGTTTCGTGTTCGCGGTGGCATTTGAATTTTGCGGTCGCGTTTTCAAAACGCGGTTAAGCGCATTTTAGGCAGCGGATAGTGGGAGTGTTCCTTAATTAATTAAACGTGGTTAAGTGGGTCCGCGGATAGCGAACCCGCGGATAACGGGGTTTTACTGTACGTATAAACGATGAAAAATATGGGTTTCGATTTACTAGGGCAACCTAGTGTAGTGTAGGCCTAGGTACCTAATTAGTCAGAGACCTACACGATTATTTAGACCTTAATAATGTGTTAATATGAAAATACTCTTAATAGTTTCTTAAGAACTAGACAAAATTAAGAATAGCAATGAGAAGCATTACGCACAGCGCATAGAAGCTAGCTTGTAGGCCTATGTAGGCTTCTGACTACTTTGATATCTGGGCCTACATTATGCTAGGTTGTGCTAAGCGTATAATTCTATAAGTATGAAGCATTTCTGGAAGTGACATGTGTATACACTCGATCCGTATATGATAATAACAGTTGGTAAAATTAGGTCATAACAGCTTAGTAATATGATATGTTAATTAGGTAAGGCTAGGTTAGGTTAGGTTTGTTAGGGTTGTTTATTACTGGTTCTGTCTCCTAGCTATGTCTGGATTCTTAAATTTTACTAAAATCATATATATATATATATATATATATATTTCAGACGCAGACACAGACACATTTTCAGATCAGCGGACGTCATAGTGACGTCATGTTAACGTTTCCATGACGTCCGCTCATCTGAAAATGTGGGCGTAGCTTACGGGCTTCGGAGAGCGTTGTCTGGATCGTAATGTTTTATTCCCCAATTTATTAATTAGTTATTAGTAATAATTGTAATAACTAATATATAATTAATAAATAAGCATTTTTATTTTATTTTATTTATTTTATTCTTTCTTTAGCAGTCTTTCCTCAACTGTATAGTCACCCTAAACGAAAGTGAACATTTCGCTGAACCTACTACGCATAATCAATTCTAATTACGTGAAATAGAACAAAGAAATGTTTGAGCTATTTAGCAAACGGAAGTATATATATATATACGAAGTGAATACTATCAGTAGTCGTTATGTCCTCTTGGACTACTGTAGTTAAACTATATCACTTTTAAAACAGTGCAATGTAAATGTTTTGTGGTTCTCGTGACTTACACAGTACGTCGTCTTTTAGATCAATTTAAACGTTATACGAGGGGCTTTTTCGTTACCCGAAGGACTTAGATCATATGAAGATAACTTTAAAAAGAACCAAGATCAGACTTGAAATGAACAAGACTCCAAATTCAATTAGAACTACAAAAAAAATTATATATATATATATTTTTTTTTTTTTTTTTTTAGTTCGGGAAGAACCGATTCGCCTCTATTTAAAGGGCATATCTCAGCGGAAAAACAAAGAAAAAGTGAGAGGAAAGACAGAGGAAAAAGAAAGGGTGGAGGGGACAGTCGAAGTGGAAAAAGACCAAGGATGATAAGGACTGCAGGGTCGAGCCCCATCATCCTTGGGTGCTAGGGCCGGGAGGGCGCACGTGAAACCTCCAGGAACAAGCACGTACAAACGAGCACAAAGAGCACTCAAGAGCACGAGCTTAGAACCCCCTTGCGGGGATATATATATATATATATATATATATATATACAGGGTGGTGCAAAAGTCTGGACCCATAGGCAATTTACTATATACAAAATATCTTTCGATTTTTATAATAGTTTTTATAATTTAATTTTTGTTTATAATTTTACTAAATATTTTTCAGATTGTTACCCTATCGCAGAGAAGTTAACAATAGCAGAAAGAATAGAGCTTGTGCTTTTGTACGCAAAAGAAGGAGTGTTTGGAAGAAGATGGACATCAATTCGAACACTTATTGTAAATTCTGAACTACTGTAGAACGTTAAATTTAACATAATTTAGTCACTGGTGTATGGTTAATTAAATTTTCATTTCATAATAAACTTCCTGCAGGCCACACTTTTTTTTCCATGTAAACCGCCTATGGGTCCAGACTTTTGCACCACCCTGTATATATATATATATATATATTATATATATATATATATATATATATATATATATATATACAGAGCGTCCCAAAAAAATGTATACACACTTTAAATACTTATAAAGGCAGTGTTTATTAAAATACATTTCATTTTCAAAATGTAATAGAATCTACAGACATTATTTAATTGTTTTGTCAACGCCTTTTTTCAAACTGACGTCTGTTCTGGTCCAGGCACTGCTGATAACGCGAAGCAATGGAATCGCAAACATCACGAAACATTTCGTTTGGTATTGTGTGTGCATTCTCGTTCAATGGCTGCTCTCAATTCAGCGACTGTTGCAGGTTTTATAGCGTAGACTTTGTCTTTTAAGTATCCCATAAAAAAAAGTCTAGTGTGTGAGGTCTGGTGAACGCGGAGGGTATTCTACGAAACTCCTTCGTCCAATCCACATCGACATCGTGCCAAGTACCACTCGCAATACTCCACTCTTCGGTCCGGATCATCTTCATTAATAGCATGGACTAATCTTGGAATGTAACTTTTCCATTGACAGCGCTTCAAAATGCGTTGGACAGACGATTCTGAAATTCCTACCTCACGACTCGCTTGCCGCACAGATTTTCTTGGACTTTGGTGATACGTTTCCAGTACTCTTTCTTGCTTTGTGGGGATTGTCGATGTCCGTGGTCTTCCGGAACGCTTCTTGTGGACATTCTGAACAGTTCCATCGGCTTCAAACGTATCTCTAATTCGAGTGATGGTAAGTCGCGTTGGTGGATCTGTTTGAAACTCCCTCCTAAACTGTCTTTGCACTTCAACTGCGTTTTCACACTTCCAATAGCATTTTAGAATGAATTTCCTTTGTTCAAAGCTTAGTCTGACTGCCATTATTAATTCTAATGGATTTAACTTGGAAAGAAAGAAACATCAATTGAGCTATCAGCTGTTAAAGTGTGTATACATTTTTTTGGGACGCCCTGTATATATAGGGTGGCGCAAAAGTCGCGCATTATAGGAATTTTCAGTGTTGACTATAATATATATATTTTTAACTTTAGGTAGGGGATGGCTGCGAAATTAACAATAGACGAGAAGGTGAGCTTGGTTTTAATGTATGGAGTACCAGGTAGGCCTACACCAAATCGATGAATCGGTACAAAATTTAAATTCTGTACCGATTCATCGATTTGTTGTACACACACACACACACACACACACATATATATATATATATATATATATATATATACAGTGGTGTAGTGCTAAATAAAGAAGTGAGGGAACGCATTTTGAAAGTGTTACTCAGATGCGGGGGGGGGACAATGGCGAGCGCGGCGAGCTGGGGGTCCGAGGGCACTGTAAGCTCCCCGGGAAATCTTTTGAAATCTGACCAATTTCAGGGATATTTTGAGGTCATATGCACTGGATATTAGGATATATTCCAAGGTTGAAGATGCAGTATTTCCAGTGTCATTAGATATACGACATCCAGTACGATCAATAAAAATAGCTAACAACTGGAATGATTAACTAAAAAAAAGTTAACAACTGGTACGCCGTGGTGACTGTTTCACCAGATCTTTATAGGCTAGCATTGCCTCAGTCGAAGCTAAAAGAAATGAAACAGTTAATGATTCTTTCTCATATTTCTCCTAGGGGTGGGAATTAAAATTTCATGACGTTAGAGATTTGTAAGTTCGGATTTATTTGAAATAGTGAGGGAACGCCGTTCCGTCTACCAAAAAAAGTAAGGGAACGCCGTTCCCACGCGTTCCCACAGCAGTACACCACTGTGTATATATATATATCGTTATTGCTCTGTATGCGTATGCGGGTTGCTCTTGTTAGTCAGTTCGTTTTTTTTGCAAAAAGTTGCTCCTTAGAAATTAGTTTAAAATAAGTTTATTACGGTTTATATTCTAATTAGTTACCCAATACTACAAAGTATTTAAGTTATATATACTGTGTCTGTATATATATATATATATATATATATATATATATATATATACATATATAAAACTTAAATACTTTGTGGTATTGGATGACTAATTAGAATATAAACCGTAATAAACTTTTATTACGGTTTATATTCTAATTAGTTACTACAAAGTATTTATTATATATATTTTTTTTTTTTTTTTTAGTTCAGGAAGAACCGATTCGCCTCTATTTAAAGGGCATATCTCAGCGGAAAAACAAAGAAAAAGTGAGAGGAAAGACAGAGGAAAAAGAAAGGGTGGAGGGGACAGTCGAAGTGGAAAAAGACCAAGGATGACAAGGACTGCAGGGTCGAGCCCCATCATCCTTGGGTGCTAGGGCCGGGAGGGCGCACGTGAAACCTCCAGGAACAAGCACGTACAAACGAGCACAAAGAGCACTCAAGAGCACGAGCTTAGAACCCCCTTGCGGGGTTATTATATATATATATATATATATATATATATATATATATATATATATATATATATAGGGTGTCCAGGCTTAAATGTCAATAAAATGCATTTATAATGTTTTATTTTATTGCCATTTAAGCCTGGACACCCTGTATATATATATATATATATATATAATATATATATATATATATATAATAATATATTAATATATATATATAAATTGTGTTTGTTTAGTTTCGTTCATAACAGTTAAGATCATATGACATATTCGGATCTTTTCGGTTTGACGGCCTGTAATATTTTTTAACATTACTTGTTTTTTATTGTCCAGTTTTAATGGAGGATTTCAAAAATAACATTCATGTTTTAGAGAAACAAATAGTGAGGCAGTTATACATCTTAGTTTAGAGAATATCATATACGCTTTAAGATTCCAAAATCCCTGAAAGTTTTAGGTCAACTGTACGCCCTTGATAATTGGTTAGGTTAAGTCATGATATTTTCGTTAGTTTTAACGAAAATATCACAACTTAACCTAACCAATCGTCAAGGGCGTACAGTTGACCTAACCGGGTATTCAGTTGACCCAACCGGGCATTCAGTTAACCTAACCTAACTTTTGAATCGCTCATTTCTCCAAAGAAAAAAAACTTACATTTTTGAAATCAGGGTAAAAATCTACATTAAATATCTTATTTTCAACAAAATCGGAAACAGTACATGAAACGGAAAAGATCCGTTGACTTAACCGGGTATTCTGTTAACCTAACTAGGCATTCAGTTAACCTAACCAGTTGGTAGAGTCTAGAATTTGACGGTCCCGTAGCCATGACTCGTTTTTTTCGGCTGGCGTCAAACCAAAAAGATCCCAATACGGTTTAAAAATATATATTTTAAATTTGTTAAATTGCATATAACTGCCTCACTATTTGTTTCTCTAAAACGTGAATGTTATTTTTGAAATCCTCGATTAAAACTGGACAATAAAAAACAAGTAATATTAAAAAATATTACAGGCCGTCAAACCGAAAAGATCCCATGTTTCAAACCGTGAGATTTCTATAGTAGTCTAATTTTGGTAAAAAAAAATCTAAGTCCATATGAAATGGATTAAAAAAAAATCTAAGTCCATATGAAATGGATTAAAAAAAAATCATCAGAACTACTAAACTGATAACTAACCATCCAGTTTGTTACAAAAATTCTTCTGCAAACCTTCAAGGATGCGTCGGTAATACAAAGAAATACAAAGGAATACAAAGGACACCAAACAACAACAGCTGGATGGTCCCTACGAGGCTGTCTGTTTACGTAGGAAGGTCGAAAGATTAAGAAAATTTAAAGACAATTGAAAGTTTTAAAAGAAAGCAAAGAAGGGAGGTCGAAAGGAAGGCAAGAAATTTAAAGTTAAAGTGAAATTTTAAAGTAAAGCGGAGGAAATCCGAGTGAAAATTCTACAATGACAAATGCTTCTAACTCGGGGTCTAAGGCAAGATAAGCATTTATGTAGTATCTTTTTAAAAGATTCGACCGAATTACTTTGAACTACGCTGCTGGCTGGCAATCCATTCCACAAATTAACTATACCATTCAAGAAAAAATGTTTAGCTTCATTAGAATTAAAATGTTTACCCACTAATTTAAGACCATGACGGCGAGTTCTATCTGTATTTCTGAAAGTGAAATATTTTTTCAGCATTTTCCGACATTATTAAAATCTTTAATCATTTTGAATATCTGAATTAAATCTCCAATACGCCTTTTTACGAGTGAAAATAAATTTAACATTTCGAGACTGCAGCGTATGATTCATTACTAAGTCTAGGAATCCTCTTAGTAGTTCGTCGGTGCACGCTCTTCATTCTGTCTGTCCTGTCGTAAATATGGGAACCAGAACTGAACGCAGTAGTATTCCAGGAGGGGGCGTACTAAGGAATTATACGTACAATGTTAGTATTGTTTTCTCCGACTTAAATTCAAATGATATATCAATAAATCCTAAGATTTTATTTGCTTTTCTAACCGCTTCGATACATCGCTTACTCAGTTTAAGTGTGTCGGCGAGAATAATACCTAAATATTTCTCTTTCGTAACATTCGTTAGTGTCTTGTCGAGGACAGAATACATTTATTTAACACTATTTACCGATATGCAACGTTTTACATTTATCTACAGTACATATATTAAAGTTCATTTGTCAAGTTTCTGCCCATTCGAGTTACTTATTAATATCTTCTTGAATCTGCACATGTTCTGCCGCTGATTTTGTTCGTCCCCTTAGTTTAATATCGTCCGCAGATTTTGAACTTATACTGTTAATTCCTATGTGGATGTCATTGATATAAATAATAAAAAGAACTGGTCCCAGAACTGATCCCTGAAGCACGCCGTTAGTTACACTTTTTGAGGTAGACGCTTTGCCATTAATAACCACTCTTTGTTTACGTCAACTAGCCAATTTTTAATCCATTTAAGAATATTACCATCAATTCCGTGAAAATGAAGTTTGGCTAAGAATCTCCTATGAGGCAGTTTATCAAACGCCTTTTGAAAATCAAAATATATAACATTTGCTGGTTTACTCTCGTCGTATATACTTAAAATATCAGAAATCGAGCAGATTAATAAGATAAGAACGATTACGTGGAAAGCCGTGTTGAGAATATTTTATTAATTTATTAATTTCTAAGTGATTAACTATTTTGTCCTGAACGATCGTCTCCATAAGCTTACCAACTACTGAAATGAGACTAATGGGACGATAAATTCCCGGAAGCGATTTGTCCCCTTTTTTAACATTGGCGTAATGTTTGCAAGTTTCCAATCGAACGGAACTTCTCCAGACTGTAACGATTTATTAAACAAGCTCTTCTCTTTAAGTACCCTCGGGTAGACCTCATGACCAAGAGTAGTACTTCAGTTTCACCATTGATAAAATCGTGAAGCTTTAAATAATCATCATTGGGCATAATTATGGGAATGGGAATGTTGTTCATATTTTCGTTAGTAAAGACGGAAGAAAAGAATTTATTTAAAACTTCCATCATTTGTAAGTCATCGTAAATTTGTTCGCGATTGGACCAATAATCTCCGAAGTTACTTTTTTATTCCTAAAATAATTACAGAATTCCTTCGGATTCGATTTAATTTGGTTCACTGCGTATAGCTCATAGTTATGCTTACTTTTTCTAATAAGGTTTTTGCTTTGCCTTTTTAATAGCTTGTAAGCATTTTCATTAGACAAATTATTTGTTTCTTTAAATTTGAAATACGCATTCCTTTTTAAGGTTAAGCTACTTTTAATTTCAACATTCCACCATTTAGATTTAACAGACTCCGCGAGTCTCTTTTAACGTAATGGGATATTACTTGATTCTAAACGTTGAAAATAATTGAAAAAAGAAATCCATGTGCTATTAATATCATCACGCGTCGAAAGTTGCAGTTTCATGTCACGAAATTTAGCTCTTTTAAAATTCAAAACGTATTCTAATATTTATAAATCGAAGTTATTACAATCATAGGCCATCATGCACAGGAAATCTTCGTGTCTATTGCTTTTTCAGTAATAAATATCCATAAAAATGAATTATATATGTAATTAACCTAGTTAAGCAAGGATAATTTACATTATAACATGTATGAAATATAGATGATACGAGACATTAGGGCCTAGTTTTGGTTAGTGAAGTGAAAGAAATGCAATTATAACATATGTATGAAATATAAATGACACAAAACACGAAAGCCTAGGGCCTATCTTGGTTATTGAAGTGAAAGAACTGCAAAATATTTAAAATCTAATAATGCCAAACTAGCTTCTAGACGACTAAACCCAAACAACAAACTTAAATTCATTTATATAATCCGTCTGTAGCTTCACTTAACTTCGACATTACTGTATTATTTCTAATCAACTTTATATATTTGTATCCTTAGTATGTGAACTGTCATTGTATTAATAATATTTGTCATATGGACTATAGTCTGCCAATAAACCTTTTCATTTTCATTTTCATTTCATTTTCAATTACTGCAAACATTTTTCAGTGATAGTTTCAGTATTCTTTTAATGAAAATAACAGTAAACATGACTTTTTTTAACCTTCAGGTAAAGTTCAACATTTTTCTGAGCATCTTGCTCAGAAGGTTGCTAAGCATTTCATAGTTCAATACTTTCACCCAAATGTTTAGTGAAACGTCTATTCCAATGTCCAGAAAAATAAATTAGTAAAATATTTAGAAATTAATCATTTGAAATCATTAGAAACTTAGGGAAAATTCATGTTCAGCGAAATACTTAGATGTCCTTTAGAATGTATGTGATTAATTCAACTCGTGTCATTCCCATTCTCATGCCCAGTCCACAAGTGCGAATGCTTGAAGTGGTAATTTCAAATTTGGGTAAAAAGTTTCTTGATTTGAGAAAGGATAAAAATTGATCGAAACGCAATTGGGGTCCCGAGGGGCATTTTCTATAAAAATTCTAACAAAGTGAGAAATTCTGTGTGTGAATGGGAAGTAAATCGATTTGAGAATTTCCTCCTTTGAGATTTCTGCTTTCAGAATTCTAATTCCTGGACGAAGACTGAAATGGAAATGACGTTGCGTAGGAAGAGACCTATTACACGTGTATACTCACGCTAAAGTTTTGTTTCTTCTTCTTCTTATTATTATTAATATCATTATTATTATTATTATTGTCCTGTCACACTTTCTGACTTAACTACTGGTCAGATTTTTATGAAATTTTCAACATTTATTGCGCCTGTGCCTGTCTAGTGAATATGCCCTATTGCCCTAATGGGCTTATTCGCACAAATTTTGACCATAGGTCAGTATATCATCGAAGTTCTGTCCGTAGGAGCAAAAGTAATAGAAGTCAAAATATTATACTCTAAACATAAGCTAATAATATTATCTTTAATTATTATTATTATTATTATTATTTAGTTACCTACATCTATTTTTTATTTACTTATTTTTCGTCCTTGTATCAAAGTGTTGATCTAATGCAATATCCCAAAGGGTGAATTTCAATTTCCTTTCCTTATAAATATTCTTTCTACTTTCCTATCACTTTTCCTTCCTTTCCTTCCTACTTTTTAAAAATACTCTTTCAAATAAATAAATATATATATATATATATATATATATATATATATATATATATATATATAATGAAGGTGGCAAATTTTGCGCAGTTATTATAAAATAATTTACTTTAATTATATTATATAACAGATTATGTCAGCATGTCGTCATATTACCATCTGGTAAGTACCAGTCATACTGACGTCATACTGCAGTCATCCCGAGTCATTTTAGCTTCCTGCTGACTCATGATTGAAATTCACGACATCGTGATACCGGCAAGAGGGCGCAAAACTTGGTTTCCTTCTCATGTATAGTAAGTTATGAAATTATGAAGTTGTTGGCCCCCAAACCTGTCATAAAAAGGAAAAAAAAGGAAAATTTGAAAATAATTTGGGTTTTGAATGTTAATACAATTGCTTAAAGCAATTCGGGTCACGAACAAAATCCCGATGAAAAAATTGAGCATATTTTTTTTTCTGTTACATTTTATGCAAATGGTTTCTACAAAATGAAAAGTGTCGCAATGTCGAATTTTGTTTGGAAATTTTGCATCGTGACCATTAATTATTCCGCGATTATTTCGTGAGAAATTGTAGGAAATTGAACTACTGCTCCATCTGGTCTGTTTTAAATGATGTTATCTTAGACTATTTTAGATTTACCCGCTTTACGAACGGACTTTTTTAATCACAGTCTCATTATCCGTATGATAGAGGTACGTTTGACTCTGGTATTGGTGTGGTCGGTCGATCACCAAAAAGCGGTACTTTTATACATTTTAGGGGATATTTCAAAGATCCAAATTATATATGGAATATGGTATCACCAATAATTTTTTGCCTTGTGAGAAATGTTTTAGATTTGCTTTACGTTAATTGCCTTACCTCAACAAATTTCAACTAAACTGGCGTTCATCCTTATTCTTATTATTATTATTATTATTTTTATTATTATCATCACTGAAGGGGACTTTTTACCTCGGTTCTTTTATTTATGATCTGGACACTTTTTCAGCGAGGGGGGTCATCAAGAGTAAAATTACATGAAAATATAACTGAACCCTTTCAGTGGTTTACACTACATGGAATGATTATAAAATAACAGAGGTTAATATTGTTATCAACGTCTCAGACGAGTGTTATTTACTCAATGTTAATCAATTAGTCCCTTCGTATTAGCTGGTTGTGATAGTTACATGTGTATGAGAATATACAATATGCTTTTGCTTCTCAATCAAAAGATTTTTTTTTTTCAACTGTTCAAGTATTCAAAATAAAAACCCACTCTAATAGACAGAGTTTATTTCCACGACAGTTTCGACGCCCACTGGCATCCTCCTCGGGTGGATACAGAAACACAAATGAACCAAAACAAGAGGGAAAAACAGTTCAGGGATCGACCGTTAAGAAATTCGCACCTAGGTTGGATTCCATTCTCTCGAGACAGGAGGGGCATTTTCATTAAGTACATTCGCACAAATTTTTAAAACTATCTTCCTGTTCTAAACATACAGATTCTATTATTTTTACATAATTATTATATTTATAATTAAATTTATTACATTTAATATTGCATAATTATTAATTACAGAAATTATAAATTTATTATTACATTGGTTATTACATTGTTGTTTATTATACAGAAATTATAAACCGAAAAACGAATGAAAAAAGCCGATTAGGAAATAATCCAGAGACCATTGAGAAATTCGCACCTAGGTTAGATATCGTTCTCCCGAAACCAGAAGGGCATTTTATTACAGGGTCAGCTTATATCTACATTCCCACAAATTAAAAATATCTTCTTGTTCTATACATACAGATTCTAATATTTTGACATAATTACTGCATTTATAATATTACCTTTATTATTACATCTGTTGCATTTATATTTATTTCCACATTAATTACTTCCATTATTACATTTACTAAAAGCGAGTAAGGAAACATTCCAATCCAGAGACATTTAAGAAATTCACACTTAGGTTCGAACACGTTCCCACGACTCCGTAAGGGATTTATTGACCAAGAATCTCATTAAAGGGTCTAACTTATAAGTACCTTCGCACAAATTAAAATTATCTACTTTTTCTATACACACAGATTCTATTATTTTTCTTTTGACATAATTATTACATTTATAAAGTACCTTACTTGATTCCCAATCTATAGCATGATTATTTTGGCTAGCATTATTATAAATGCAGTAATTATGTCAAAATATTAGAATCTGTATGTATAGAACAAGAAGATATTTTTAATTTTTAATTTGTGGGAATGTAGTTATAAGCTGACCCTGTAATAAAATGCCCTTCTGGTTTCGGGAGAACGATATCTAACCTAGGTGCGAATTTCTCAATGGTCTCTGGATTATTTCCTAATCGGCTTTTTTCATTCGTTTTTCGGTTTATAATTTCTGTATAATAAACAACAATGTAATAACCAATGTAATAATAAATTTATAATTTCTGTAATTAATAATTATGCAATATTAAATGTAATAAATTTAATTATAAATATAATAATTATGTAAAAATAATAGAATCTGTATGTTTAGAACAGGAAGATAGTTTTAAAAATTTGTGCGAATGTACTTAATGAAAATGCCCCTCCTGTCTCGAGAGAATGGAATCCAACCTAGGTGCGAATTTCTTAACGGTCGATCCCTGAACTGTTTTTCCCTCTTGTTTTGGTTCATTTGTGTTTCTGTATCCACCCGAGGAGGATGCCAGTGGGCGTCGAAACTGTCGTGGAAATAAACTCTGTCTATTAGAGTGGGTTTTTATTTTCATATTTTGACCTTCACGTAGAAAAAAGTGAAGTTTTTTGCATTTGTTCAAGTATTCGTTTCAGAAGGACAGTAAATTAAATTTCTAATAAGAACCCTTGGATTCGGGGCGGGGGGTGGGGGGTTTACATAAGTTATCGTCTTTTACCGAATTAAATGTATCTAAAATATTTTTGGATATCATTTCTCCCCCCCCATAAAACTGTCACATCAAATTAAATAAATATTTAAAATATATATATATATAATATACAGTATATATATATATATATATATACATTTCAACTGCAAACAACACACAGTATAATTAACGTAAAGAACGACGCTTGTATAGAAGAACATTCCGCGCAAGATGAGGAGGGAGAACGAACAAATGAAAAAATGAGGTAACACCCGGGAATCGAACCCGGGATCTTCCGATTGCCGGTCAGATATGATAACCACTACACCATGGGCCTCACTCGATCAGAAGTCGTAATTCTCCTACATACGCGCAGAAACCAATGCCCTTGCGCGGAATGTTCTTCTATACAAGCGTCGTTCTTTACGTTAATTATAATGTGTGTTGTTTGCAGTTGAAATGTATATATATGTGCGGCATGCGGAGGTGCCCCCTCGGGGCATTGGTTTCTGCGCGTATGTAGGAGAATTACGACTTCTGATCGAGTGAGGCCCATGGTGTAGTGGTTATCATATCTGACCGGCAATCGGAAGATCCCGGGTTCGATTCCCGGGTGTTACCTCATTTTTTCATTTGTTCGTTCTCCCTCCTCATCTTGCGCGGAATGTTCTTCTATACAAGCGTCGTTCTTTACGTTAATATATATATATATATATATATATATATATATATATATCACAAACACCACAAAAAGTGAATTTCAATTTGCTACAAATGAAATAGAAAACATATTAAAATTACTTGAAACTCCAGCAACAAATATTCTAATTTTTGGAGATTTTAATTTCCCATTCATAACATGGAAGAAAAATGACGAAGTTATAGATGATAAAACCCAAGCAACAATGCTATTAGATATTATGGAACATTACGCCCTTACCCAGGAAATCTGTGAAACCACGAGAAAAGAGAACGTTTTGGATTTAATCTTGACAAATAACAACGAGAAAATAATAACTAAAAAAGTAACGCACGCAAAGTTCTCCGACCATAACCTCATCGATATACAATTGAAGTTGGCACCCAGAGGTCCGAAAACGCATCCTAGAAAGTCAGAAGGAATATTTGAAGGCTTAAACATAAATTCAAAGAAAGTAAATTGGGAAAGCGTAAATAAAGATTTCAAGGAAGTAAATTGGGAATTGCTTCTTCACGAGAAGACTCCACAAGAAATACTATGTCTAATAAAGACTGAAACCAAATCTATAATACTGAAACATATTCCAGAGAGACAGGAAAAAAAACGTAGCAAGCTCGAGAGGAAAATTAGGACTCTATTCAGGCAACGAAGACAAACCGTAAAACATCTCCACAGATGCAGAACTGATGCAAAGAGACTCAAACTAGAGAGGAAACTTGGCGAAATAGAAATGGACCTAAAGCAAACACTCATACATAAGACAAACGAGGAGGAAAACAAGGTAGCAGAAAACATAAAAAATAACCAAAAATACTTCTACACATTTGCGAAAAGGAAAATGTAGTGTAAGGAGAGTATTGGTCCGTTGATAGACGGGGAGGCCTAATACACAAATGACCCGAAAGAAATAAGCGAACTGCTTAGGGATCAATTTAACTCTGTGTTTAGTACCCGTAAGTCCGAGATGGAAGTGAAAAACCCAGACGAATTTTTCGACATACAGTAGATACAAATCAACCAAGGACAAATTCCGGCACAAACCTATTAATGAACTTCGACTTCACGGGAGATGTAATTACGGCCTTATCAAAGATGCAGGACAATTCAGCGCCAGGGCCAGACACATGGAGTGCCACGTTTCTGAAGAAATGCAAAGAGAGTATTGCCAAGCCGCTATACTTACTATGGAGGAAATCACTCGACACAGGACAAATTCCACTCCCCTTAAAGAACGCGAACATTGCCCACCCCCCTATTTAAAGGTGGTAACAGAGCGATCCCAAGAATTATCGACCAGTGGCTCTCACCTCACACCTTATAAAGTGCTTTGAGCGTATAATTAGAGTTAAAACTACCTACTACCTACAAGAAAAAGACTTATACAACCCAAATCAACATGGCTTCAGGGCGGGAAGATCATGCCTATCACAGCTACTAGACCACCAGGAGAAAATATTGGAAACATTGTGTCGAGGACAAAATATAGATGTAATATATACAGACTTTGCTAAAGCCTTCGATAAATGTGACCATGGAATCATAGCACCCAAACTTAAGAATACAGGAATTACTGGAAAGCTAGGAAGATGGATATTTAATTTCTTGACGTAAAGCACACAAAGAGTGGTGGTAAACGGAGTTAAATCGGAAGTCTCGGAAGCCGAGCTCTGTCCCACAAGAGACAGTATTAGCTCCCTTCCTGTTCATAATAATTTGATTGCATATATTAATGCAGATATTAAGGACAGTATTGTATCATGGTTCGCAGATGACACAAAGATATGTAAGGAACTACTGAACGAAGGTGACATAAGAAAATTACAAAACGACATTGAAACACTATTCCAGTGGGCACAAGACAACACTATGAAGTTCAACGAAGAAAAATTCCAACTTCTAAGATATGGTAATAACAAGGAGCTGCAGAATAAACTCTGCAAGACAAACAGATAACACCAAATCTACAAGTCAGGGATCTGGGAGTAATAATGTCGTCGGATACAGAATTCAGAGAGCACTATAACATCAAAATTACAACGGCTAGAAAAATAATGGGAATCATCTGTAGGAGCGTCCGCAGCAGGAAAGCAAACATCATGCTCAAATTATGGAAGAGCCTAATCCTACCAATAATTGAGTATTGCTCAGTTCTCAGAAGCCCATACAGAAAACGAGACATTGCGAACATTGAAGCTATACAAAGGACTTTTACATCTAAGATAGAAGAAACGGAAGGTGAAGACTAATCTACTCACTCGAAAGAAAGCGAGTGGTACACATTAATATACATATGGAAAATACTTGAGGGTTTTTTCCCTAACCTTAGAAATGAAATAGAAACAAACTGGAATGAGAGAAGAGTCAGATTTTGTACAGTCCCAGCTGCTGTAGGACAGGGGGCCATGAAAACGAGGATGGAAAATACACTCAGAAAACGAGGCCCAAAGCTTTTCAATGCCCTGCCGAGAGAAGTAAGGAATCTCCAGCACACCGACCTCAATAACTTCAAGAACCAGCTGGACAGATTCCTGTGCAAAATCCCTGGCCAGCCATGCGTGGCTGGCTACGAGGGCAGGAGGAGATCAGACAACAGTTCCCTCCTTCACCAAATCCCACAAATGAGGCGGGATGCTGCAGAGGGGTCGACCGCAGGTCGATCCTGAATCGTCGTTCGAACCCACACAAAGTAACACACAGTAAGTATATATATATTACATATATACAGGGCGTTCATAAAAGATCTGAACGATTTGATTCGTTAATATTTTTCATACTAAATAAGTTATAAAGCATGAAGCATGTGTAAGCGATAGAGCAACTAATAAAGGTTTTTTTTTTTGTTCAAGACCAAGGTTGTCAACATCCATGAACTACGAATCAGGATCAGGGATGCAATAGCGATGGTCGATGCTGGCATGCTTGAACGCACATGGCGAGAAATTGAATATCGATTGGATGTTGTACGGGCGACCAATGGCGCACATATTGAAGTTTATTAAACATTTATGTAAAACTTTTAGCTGTGCAAAGTCACATGGACAAACTTATTTTTTGTATGTTATTGGGTTATCACATTAATAAAGATTAAAATCGTTCAGATCTTTTATGAACACCCTGTATATCAAATATCCAAATTATATTCATAAAACAAACTTGATATAACTGAAAAATAAAAAATACCGTTAACGTAATTTTAGGTTGAAACTAATTTTATAAAAGAGAAATATCTCAGAACGACATCAATACCCCAGCATATATTTCTGATAGTGATCTTTGATGCAAGGAGCTGATTCTTGCTCGCGACAAACCGTCTTGTGGCGAAACATATAGGTATAAAGTTTCATCAATGTATCTTGAGCGGTTTAAAAGTTATGAATGGACATGAAAAAGATTCATTTGACCTTTATCATCTATTTGTGACCTTGACTTTGATGCAAGGACCTGAATCTTTCTCGTGACGCATCATCTTGTGATGATACATAAGCGTAATAAATTTAATCACTTAATCATTTTGCTTAATCATGTTGAGTCGTTCAAAAGTTATGGCGTGGACACGAAAGCGTGACGAACAAACGAACAGACGGACGAACAGACGCGGACGAACAGACAAGTGCAATCCAGTATGTTTCATTCTGTCTATATTTATTTGGCCGGTGCATAAATATCCTCTGAACACTTCTAAATGTACGACTGAATACGATCTAATCTTAAGAGAACGGGTGAGCAAGGCTTTTAAAATTACTTGAAAAGTGAGTCTGTACTGAAAAAAATATAAAAACTTCATTAATTTTGAAATTAGTGATGAAACACTTAATGAGAATGATGGAAACTGTATTTTAAACAATCCCAAGCACTCTGAGACATTAGCATTTGAGAAAGTACAATTTCAGCTTTCAGGCAAATTATGCATCATAGCTCAAAGCTAATTAAAACATGTCGGATGTGACGTGGTATGTAGGCATACAAAAGGCCGCTCTGTTCCAAGTCACTCCCGAAAGTAGAGAAAAGAATTTGTCCACCGAAATAACATAATTTTATGTGAAACCTTTGGAAAGTTGAATATATATATATATATATATATATATATATATATATGTGTGTGTGTGTGTGTGTGTGTGTGTGTGTGTGTGTGTGTGTGGTGTGTGTGTGTGTGTTGCCTGACAGAGTTTATTCGTAAAATTGTGTTTTCGCAAAAAACGCATGACTTCACGGGTTGACTTCATGAAGAGAGGAAATTGTTCTCTGCATGCCCCACTTCTCATCTGATCATAATACACCAGACACATCTGGAGTCGTATGAGTATGTATTTTTTTTCCTCTATAGAGTGTGTACTTCAGTATTGGCTGTAGTCCTCATTTCCTTCACTTCATTGTCGACGAAGCGTTGACCTTTCATGATAAGTCTCTTCTCCTTCAGTATAGAGACTTTCATACCGTTCTCCGCGTAATGACGGCACTTTTTATTCTATTCAGTGGATTAACGCAAAATGTGATTTTAGGTATGGACATTTTAATAAAAGAAATATAGCTCTCTATTCGTCTACTTGTTCTTCGTCGACTTCGTCAGTCACAGCTTTTCTCCTCTTTCACTTCTGTTCTTGAAATTTCACTCTTAATGGCATAAGACAAAGAATCTTCTCACGAAGGATGGGCTTAAGTGACCATCAAAGCTGGATTTTCCAGTTTGTTGAGCGCTGACCATTAACCGGTAGTTCTACGGTATTTACGCGTTCCTCCATTTTAATCCTTTACTTGCTACGCTTTGATTCCTTGGTAATAATAATTCTTGGAAAGGGCAAGACCTTTCTACAGAAAGATTGACCATTTCATTTGCTTCATTTATGGTAATAGTTTTACAGGTAGTTAGGTAGCCATCTTAGTTCAATTTTATGAGACAAGTCCCTGACAAAACCATGTTTGGCGGGATACGAGAGCAGGATGAGAGTAAAAAGTTACTCTCTCCTTCATCAAATCCAACAAATGAAAAGAGATGCTGCAGAAGGGTCGGTCGCAGTCCACTCTTCAACATTTGTTTCAAAATAGTATATATTATATATATATATATATATATAACTTTTTATGCGGGAAGAAGGAGACAAGGGGAATGCCCGCAAAAAGCCCCCCCCCTCACAGTTAGAAAAAGAAGAGAGCAAAAATCAAGGTCCAGGGTTTTCAAGATGCCTGGACACTGCGTTTGAAAGATTAAAGGTCAAAGACAGGGGGAAAGATGGCTTGAGAAAAATTGTTCCAGAGTTGACCGGTTGAGTATATATATATATATATATATATATATATATATATATATATCAACGTAAAGAACGACGCTTGTATAGGAGAATATTCCGCGCAAGGAGAGAGAACGAAACAAATGAAAAAGATGAGGTAACCACCCGGGAATCGAACCCGGGATCTTCCGATTGCCGGTCAGATATGATAACCATTACACCATGGGCCTCACTCGATCAAATGCCGTAATTCTTCTACATACGCGCAGAAACCAATGCCCCAAGGGGGCACCTCCCGCATGCCGTACATTATATACATTTTAACTGCAAACACGCAGTATAATTAACGTAAAGAACGACGCTTGTATAGGAGAATATTCCGCGCAAGATGAGAGGGAGAGAACGAAACAAATGAAAAAAATGAGGTAACCACCCGGGAATCGAACCCGGGATCTTCCGATTGCCAGTCAGATATGATAACCATTACACCATGGGCCTCACTCGATCAAATGCCGTAATTCTTCTACATACGCGCAGAAACCAATGCCCCAAGGGGGCACCTCCCGCATGCCGTACATTATATACATTTTAACTGCAAAACACGCAGTATAATTAACGTAAAGAACGACGCTTGTATAGGAGAATATTCCGCGCAAGATGAGAGAGAGAGAATTGGTTTCTGCGCGTATGTAGAAGAATTACGGCATTTGATCGAGTGAGGCCCATGGTGTAATGGTTATCATATCTGACCGGCAATCGGAAGATCCCGGGTTCGATTCCCGGGTGGTTACCTCATTTTTTAATTTGTTTCGTTCTCTCTCTCTCTCATCTTGCGCGGAATATTCTCCTATACAAGCGTCGTTCTTTACGTTAATTACACTGCGTGTTTGCAGTTAAAATGTGTGTATTATATATATATATATATATATATATATATATATATATATAACCTTATGAACCTTATGAACCCGCCTCTAGGTCTGGCTTGGTGGAGGAGCGAGTTGCATTCTTGCGCTCTCCACCGTACATAGCTAGGCACGCCCGGCTCATCTGGTACCGTCCTGAGCCAGGCATCCAGTCTTCTCTTGAAGACTTCAACTTTGACCCCCATTACATTTCTGAGGTCCTTTGGAAGCTGGTTGAATAACATATATTTTATATATATAATATATATATATTTCATATACGGATGGCGCAAAAGTTGCGCATCATAGGAATTTTCTGTGTTGACTACAATATATTAGTTTTTTCTTTTAGGTAGGGGATGGCTGCGAAATTAACACTAGACGAGAGGGTGAGCTTGGTTTTAATGTATGGAATACAAGGTACATCTATTAATTTCGCAGCTATCCCCTACCTAAAAGAAAAAAAATAATATATTATAATCAACACTGAAAATTCCTATGATGCGCGACTTTTGCACCACCCTGTATATATATATATATATATATATACTGTATATTAAAAACAGTTACCTATAAATAAAAACATATCTAAACGAACTTTGTAGCAATTTTTAAACATGTTAAAAATTACGTAATGTTAATTATTACTTCCAATTTACTACTGAATATTTTAAAAATTTTATATGATTTATAAAATGTTGCAGTATAATCTTATTCTAATGTAGATATCAATGAAGTAAAATGAAAGACAAGAATTACGTTTCAGAACTTTACACGGAAAAAAACCCTTTCAGAATCGTCGTAAAAAGCTTAAATTACAAAATTAAAATGGAAAGAAAAACTCTTCTCAAAAGACATTTCCGAACCTAAGTTTAAGGAACTCCTAACGTGCCTAAATCAAATTACGCTTCATTTGTAAATAGACAAACTTAAATGCAGTTATTATTTCATATTCAATTGGTGTTATCAAAGCTTATGTGTTAACTTTGGTTAACCTTGGTTTTGCTTCCGCCACAATTGTTCATTCTTACGAAGGTCAAGCTTGTCACTACACCTTAGACTTACAGTTTAACGTAGAATTCGAACCAAGGCCCACTACGGACGGTCAGAAATTACAATGTTCTCGCCCGGACTCGATCTCATGACCTCCCGATCAGCAGCCCAGCGTCTTAACTAATAGGCTATCCAGGGGCTGTATATATATATATATATATATATATATATATATATATATATATATATATGTATATATATATATATATATATATATATACAGGGTGGGTAAAAAAGTGACCCCTTAGAGGTAAACTGTCATATTAAAATAAGTAAGGGGACTAGAGCTTCCAAACTTCATAAATGCTTACCTAAGCATGTTGTTCGTCTTAAATGAGAAGTTGCTCGATGTGTCCCCCTTCCTGCTCAACGCAGGCCTCCAAACGTGGACGCCACTGATCAATACACCTGTTTACATATCGTTGAGACACCTTCTCCCAGCCGAGCAGAATTATTTCGCGTAGTTCATCTATGTCTCTTATATTGGTACCAGGGATGTAAACTTTGGACTTCAGGGCTTCCCAAACACCATAATTTAGTGGTGAAAGATCGGGGCTACTAGCCGACCACATATTGGGTTCGATAAAATGTGGTGTTTCGTTCTCAAGGAATGTGACAGATTGGTGTGCTCTGTGAGCAGGGGCTCCATCTTGTTGGAAAGTATATCTTTCACTCTATTTAACTGATATTCGACGAATTAATGGTGAAAGATATACTTTCCAACAAGATGAAGCCCCTGCTCACAGAGCACGCCAATCTGTCACATTCCTTGAAAACGAAACATCGCATTTTATCGAACCCAATATGTGGCCGGCTAGTAGCCCCGATCTTTCACCACTAGATTATGGTGTTTGGGAAGCCCTGAAGTCCAAAGTTTACATCCCTGGCACCAATATAAGAGACATAGATGAACTACGCGAAAGAATTCTGCTCGGCTGGGAGAAGGTGTCTCAACGATATGTAAACAGGTGTATTGATCAGTGGCGTCCACGTTTGGAGGCCTGCGTTGAGCAGGAAGGGGGACACATCGAGCAACTTCTCAATTAAGACGAACAACATGCTAAGGTAAGCATTTATGAAGTTTGGAAGCTCTAGTCCCCTTACTTTTTTTAATATGACAGTTTACCTCTAAGGGGTCACTTTTTTACCCACCCTCTTATATATATATATATATATATATATTATATATATATAATGAAAATAATCTGTTATATTAGCTATCTAATTTTAATGTAGGCAGCGATCCACCTGCTATAAATTAATTTCAGAAGAGTAATTATCTACACACCTTTCCGTATGAAATGAAGTATTTAAAGTGACAGATAGACAAGACCAGCGAGCATGCGCAGGCAAAACAGATTTTGGGGAATTTTCTAATAAGACTTTTTCATTTCATTTACGAAGAAAATGTGACAAATTCTTCGTTTGACGGAAAAAAATAATACTTAAAAGATACTTTTAAGACACTCTCTTTATATATATATATATATATATATATATATATATATATATATATATATATCTGTGTGTGTGTGTGTGCGTGCGCGCGGACACATCTTTAAAATTACATTTAAATGCAAAATTTAAACATCAAAACATGTTTACAAGTACACCTCCTTTATAATAAAAAAAAAACATCAAAGACCGTCATAGTATATAAAAATAAATAAATGCATTTCAGACCTCTGAAGCATTTCCTGTTTTTTAAACCTGTTTGAACAAAACATGTTTAGAAATGCGTCGCGAGATTTTAGATGTTTTAAATTGAATAGATAATCTAAATGTGTTTTAATACGTCTATTTTTAATGTATTTTTAAAGGAATTTTTATTTACGTTTAATACAGGGTGATTCACTCGCTGGTAGCCCCAGAGTATCGTATCAGCGATACTCTGGGGCTACCAGTGAGTGAATCACCCTATATAAAAATCTACCTTTTTTTTTTTGCATTGTACAGGGTGAATCAGAAGTCATGACTCAAAGGCATTATTGTGTGACTTGACTTTATGATTCTGTGTAGTTATATTTGAGGCAGGACTTTTGACTCACCCTACATATATCATAATGATAATGATATTGATAATGATGTGTGTGTGTGTGTGTGTGTGTGTGTGTGTAAGAAAATGAGTGAATGGGAAGACAATATAGGTCTTTGTCCATTTAATTAGAATGGAATAAGAATTCATGGGAGACGATGTTGCTTTGTTTTCGTATTGTAGTTCAATTAATTAAGGAATTCCATTGCGAATAACTGAGGGGACTTTGAGTTCGGTATTCAAACACGCTTGTTAAAAGATTTACAACCAGTGTGTGTGTGTGTGTGTGTGTGTGTGTGTGTTTATGCGAGAGAGAGAGAGAGAGAGAGAGAGAGAGAGACTGGTATTTCATTTCATTTCCATCCTTCCTACACGCGTATGTACCAGCATCACTGCAATGCCTTAGTTTCCGTAAGCAAACAGCAACTCTGTGCAGACTATATATATATATATATATATATATATATATATATATATATATATATATATATATATATATATATATATATATATATATTTATTATATATCAGGAGTCGGGAAACTTCGATAGCTCGAGAGCCACATAAGGTCATATAAAAAATTTATCAGGAATAAAGAGCCGCAGGTATAAATATTTTTATTATGAAATTGTAAAATAAACACAATAATTTGAGTTAGCGATAAACACATATTTAAATTACTCTAAAGAACTTTCCAGTCTTATATTAGCGATAATAAATAGCTAAAAACAATACTAATAATACAGGGTGTTCAAAAAAGAAACGCAACCCGAAACAGAAAGAAAAGGGTTAGGTTACAATGATATATGTATTCTCCAATGGGTTGCGTTTCTTTTTGAACACCCTGTACTAATAAAATTAATAATAATAATAATAATAATAATAATAATAATAATAATTTTAATAATATTAATAATTTTTTTAAACAACCATACTGCTCTGTATTATTTATACATGTTTTATTTGACTTTTTTAAAATTGTATTATTAGTTAAGTCCTTCGTTTTTAAGAGCCACAAGAACGGGTCTTCAGCGACGCAGTTTGCCGACCACTGATATCTATCGGCTTGGCTTTTATATATATATATATATATATATATATATATATATATATATATATATATATATATATATATATATATATATATATATAAGTAAAAGCCAAGGCGATGGATACAAGCTTCCTATAATTTAAGCGTTTCGAGAACTAATCCCGTTATTAGTAAATTAGGAAAGCTAAAACGTGGCTAGAAATAAAAGGTTTACAACGTATTTTTCCAGTTTAGGTATTAGGTTTTTTTTTAGTAACTGTTCTTTTAGTTTAAATTTAATTTCAAGAATACAGGGTGTTTCAGGTCGAGGATCACCTGAAGATCAGGGATCCCAGCCTCAATTACCAAATGATATCTTCGTTAAAAATTGCAAAAAACTTCACTTTTTTTCTACGTGAAGGTCAAAATATGAAAATAAAAACCCACTCTAATAGACAGAGTTTATTTCCACGACAGTTTCGACGCCCACTGGCATCCACCCGAGGAGGATGCCAGTGGGCGTCGAAACTGTCGTGGAAATAAACTCTGTCTATTAGAGTGGGTTTTTATTTTCAAATCTTCGTTAAACCTAACAAAAATATCACGACTTAACCTAACCACTCGTCAAGGGCGTACAGTTGACCTAACCGGGCATTCAATTTAATTTATTATTATATTTGGTACTGAAAAGCAAAAAACAAGAATACATGGGGGGGGCCCCTGATCTTCAGGTGATCCCAGGTCGACCCTAGAAATATGGAAAAAAACACTCCATATTAGTTATGGAATTACTATGACAAACTTCAAATACCAAATACCAAATACCAAATACAAAGTACAAATTCCGCCAATTTGTAGTATGTATTTGGTATTTGAAGTTTGTCATAGTAATTCCGTAACTAATATGAAGTGTTTCTTTTCCATATTTCTAGGGTCGACCCGAAACACCCTGTATATCGGATTTGTTCTATTTTTAATCCTTTATATCAGGAATCAAGAATTTGAATTCCTAAAAAAGTGTTTTTACTCCCAATGGCTTCCCAGGGAGGGTAGTTGAATCGGAAATTAATAAATTTTTATCTAAAAACAGTGTTCAGTCGTATCTACTGTTGTAAACTATTTGTTCTTAAGCTTATTATATTTTGGATCACCTGAAGATTAGGGTCCCCAGCCTTATAAGGCTAACTAACGAACATATCACGACCTAACCTAACCAATCGTTAGGTCAACTGTACGTCATTGACGATTGGTTAGGTTAGGTCGTGATATTTTCGTTAGTTAGCTTTATAAAGCTAACTAAAGAAGGCTGGGGGCCCTGATCTTCAGTGATTCTATATTTTTCATTACCATATTTCGGTTTTCAATCTGAAAATCTACGAGAAGAATTGTGTAGGGTCCTCTCGAAATTTTATCCTCAAATTGATTTTAAACCCGTTAAGCGTCATTTCTTTCACATTTATTCGCACCAATAGACGATACAACTCGTCCTTAACGATTATAAGAGGTTAATATTGTACTTTTTAATGATTTTCATTCGGGTTCCTTATTCCTTTATAAAGCTAGTTCCATTATAAAGCTAGACTGCTTCTCGGAATGTGATCTTCACTTGTTTATAGTTATAGATGCACACGTTGTCCAAGTGTATCTTATGTGGGAGAAACTTTCAGTTTCGTGTGGATCAGCATTACGGCAAGTCGTCTAAAACTGGCCTTCCTTTAAGCAGACCTGATCATTCTCATATTCTTGACCATGTAAACGTATGGGGATCTAACTTCTCTTTTGAAAATTTGAAAGTGGTTTTATTTGATCTGCATTGGTTGAATCAACATCTAATATTAACTAGTATTTGAAACCGACTTTAAAGGATCGTTCAACTTTATTTCCACTAAATATTTTGTAACCATTTATTCCGAGTCACGTTTTGGTTTTACTGGTTTGCTGATGATAAGATTAGTTCTCGAAACGTTTGAAATATATGAACTCTGTGCCTATCGTCTATCGTCTTATATTTTAACTTTATATTTTGTTTCCGATTTCGGAAAAATGTCAGAAATATATATCAGAACTTTACGAAAACTATATACAGAGGGTTGACAAACGTAAATAGACACATTTGGGTATTTTTTTCTATAGTTTTTTATTTGATAATAAAAGTCACTAATAATTACACATTTATTGAATCAATATATTTAGAATCGTGTTGCTTTTCCCTTTTCATTATGTAAAGCTGACACAACACGTTCTGGCACTCCATTGAAGAACTTTGCCCTTTGTTCTTGAGGTAATGGGGGAGACGGGGTGGGGGTAATGGGAGAGGGGGGTTAGGCCCCCGAAGTTGCATGAAGGGGGGGGGGGTTAGAGGGGCAGAGGGAGAATGACCTCCCCCCAAAAGGGGCAACCTTAACGTGCCCTCGCCCTAGGCGAATTTGCGAAGCACAAGCCCCGCCCGTAGGGCAGGGAGCCGAAGGTTCCGCTTATATATATATATATATATATATATATATATATATATATATATATATATATACAGTGTAAATCCAAATGAAAAAATTCTGTGGACTCGAAAGAATATCATATAATGGAAATCTATAATGATAAATAGGTTCAATTATTTCTATTGAGATTGGTCTGGTAATGTCTTTATTGGATTTTTAATATCGAAAATAATATAAAGTAATTCGTATTATTATATAATACTTTTTAGCCGAGAAAGGAATTTAATTTAATATCTCGTCTTTGTATCAGAAATAATCTGATAATAATGTAGTTAAAATATGTATTTAAAAATTCCGAAAGAACGTATGCTTTCGTTTCAGACAAAATCTTTTTCTATGTTCATAATCTACGATGTTGCTGACATTTAGGTTGCCACAAAAGAAATTAAAATATGACATATTCACTACACTGGGAATTGAAGCTGATTGATATGTTTTCTATTCAGATCAACTTTTCTAGAGAAAAAGTTGATTGTAAATATATTATTTTCAGAGTGATTCAAATTGTATGATACAATTAAATCAAAGTACAGGCAATCAAATTAGATTAAATTACGGGTGGTGCAACGATTTAACGTGTTCAAAGGTGCACCCTTCACACGGTGTTTGAATTATCCATCAATATACTCTGCAGAAAAGTTAGTGAAAAACACAAATTAAAAACGCTATCAATTCAAACCAGTAATTATACTAAGTTTTCAACTGTAAGGCTAAGCGACTGATAGCAAGCCAAAATATTGGAGTGCGTGTGACGCTGTGTATTGGAGGAAATGTCAAATATATTCCCTTTCAGTTCATCTTCATTTACAGCGTTATTACATGAAAGTTAGTTCTTTTATATTAATCCAGCAATTCAAGTTTTAACACGAAATACATTACAAATAAATTTAATCTTACTTCGGTGGAATTCGAATCGCTATCACTGTCAGCGTTGTGACAGCGTAGCGTACTGTAGCGTACTTCAAGTGTTGCTTCGTTCTGGTATAACGGTTGAAGTGTGACTTGGAAAGCAGCAACACTTGAAGTATGTTACAAATCCTTCCTGCAAGAAAGAACATCACTACTGTAGGCGTCCCATTGGTTTCTTACCAGTTCTCGACCGGCTTTCAACGTTCATCCTCAAGGACGACGGCAAGGTTCACTACGCTACAGAAGCATCTTTCGAGGAACAAGTCCGTGAACCTCCTATAAGCTACAAGCGTCCTGTTGTTTCTCTCTCTTTGACGAAACCACGTGTGTTTTTCGATTCCTGATGGTTCCAAGATGTTTGAGAATGGCGAGGAAAAGAATTCCTTTGGTTATTTCTTTGTCTGTTTCTGTCTGTTTCTTTGTCTGTTTTCTACATATATTTGACATAGCCAAGTACACCCAGCTCATCATAAACTGTCCTGAGCCAGGTGTCTAGTCTTTTAGATATGTCCGCATGAACACCAAACGTATTCCTAATAGACTTTGGTAAATGTTTAAAAATAGTCTTGGCCCCCCCTGATAACAGAAGTATTTTCCTTTAGAATTGAGGATGACCCTTTTCTGGCCTTTGGTTTGAGAGCACTACAAATTCTACCTTTCTTATTTCCCAGTTTGAGGTTACGTACTACAGTTGTTTCTCTGTTATTTTCCATACATATATTATAGTATATCTCTTCTTCTTTCCAGCGAATATAGACTTAATGAAGGTAATTTTTCCCAGTAATTGAATTCTTTGCAGTCATTGATCTTGGCTGTGCAATTTCTTTGGATGTCTTCTAGTTTATTAATTTCCTCCTTTTTTATATGGGAACGTCAAGACTGATCAGTATTAATGTTTTCTTGTTCCTTCATTTAAATGTACTCAGTATATATATATATATATATATATATATATATATATATACCTTACAAAGGTTTCGCGCGATGATTTCTCATTTCGCGAAGGTCAAGCTTGTCGTCCGTCCTCTCGAGTTGGCCTGGTGAAGTAGTGAGTTGGATTCTTGCCCTCTCCACCTCACATAGCCAGGTACGCCCGGCTCATCGGGGATTGTTCTGAGCCAGGCGTCTAGTCTTCTTTTGAAGATTTCCACTGCAACTCCCTTCGTGTTTCTTAGGTCTTTGGGCAACTGATTAAACAGTTTTGGTCCTCTCACTACAAAACTATTTTCTTTCAGGGTTAAGGATGTTCCCTGTCTCGCCTTCAATTTGGAAATACGACACAGTCTACCGTTTCTACTTTCCACCGTTGTTTGGGGAGTTATAGGGTTCAGAGTAAGATTAGGGACTAGTTTCTCCATTATTTTCCAAGTGTAAATAATGGTGTATCTCTCTCTTCTCCTTTCCAGTGAATATAGGTCTAGTTCGCGTAACCTTTCTCAGTAATTTAGTTCTTTGCACCCATTGATCTTGGCTGTGAAGCTTCTCTGGATCCCTTCCAGCTGTCTAATGTCTTCTTTTTTATATGGGGATGTTAGGACCGAGCAGTATTCCAATTTGGGTATTATCAGGGTTTTCAGTAGAGGAATCATTACATTCCTATCCCTTCGTTTAAAGGTTCTCAATATCTGACCCGTTATTCTCTCTGCTCTGTTTACTGCTATCTTATTTTGTGTTTCAAATTTCGCATCATCTGCCATTACAACCCCTAAATCTTTTGCTATGGAATTTCTCTGAATTTCCTGTCCATTTGGGGTATAATATTCCATGGATTTTAGGTCTTCTCTTTTTCCGTACCGTAATAGCTGAAATTTCTCGGTGTTAAACTTCATATTGTTGTCTTCCGTCCACTTGTAGATTCTGTTTATGTCGGTCTGTAGGGATCCTATGTCTTCTGGGTTTCTTATTTCTCTATTGATCTTTGTGTCATCCGCAAAGGATGTTACTGTGCTGTCTCTGGTAACGTCTTCATCTATGTCAAGTTAGCATGATTATGAAGAGTAGTGGCGCTAATACTATTCCTTGTGGTACTGAGCTGAGGATCTCTGATTCTGATGAAGATACTCCTTGTACTGTAACGACTTGCCGCCGCTCACTAAGGAAATTATATATATCCATTTCCCTAATTTTCCTGTTATTCCCATATATTTCAGTTTATGTATTATGATTCCGTTGTTGTAGTGTTCCATTAGTTGTGATAGGCATGATCTGCCTGACCGAAACCCGTGTTGGTTATAATTGAACTTTTTCTGAGTTTCCAAACAGGCATAGATTTTCTGTCTAACTATTCTTTCAACTATTTTAGTGGGATGGGATGTAAGCGATACTGGCCTATAGTTTTTGGCCTCGGATCGATCTCCTCCTTTATATATTGGGACTATGCTCGCGCTCTTCAGGATGCCCGGTATTTCTCCCGTGTCTAGTGATCGTCTCCATATCCAGTATAGGGGTTCAGCGATTGCATTCTTGCAGTTTTTGATCAGTGTGGCATTCCATTTGTCCGGTCCTGCCGCTGAGTGTGTTTTTAGTTTCCTATGGCTTGTGTAATATCATCCGTCGTAAAGTCGAAATCCGTTATACTTTCCCCTTGTGGTTCTTCTTCAAAGAACACGTTTCTATCGCATATCAATTTGTCAGTTTTTGGGATACTGAAAGATGATTCGTACTAAGCTCTTAATATTTCAGATACTTCTGTTAGATCATCAGATAAATCACTGTTCTCATTTTTTAAAGGTCCGATAGTCGCATATATATATATATATATATATATATATAGACCGTGCATGGAACAAGGAACTCTTCTGAGAAAATTAAATCCATTATAGTCCGAATAAGTAATGATACATGACAAACACGATAGTTTTTTCTTTTTCATGATGTTAGCTCGACGTGGGCAACGGGTCAGGAGACTATTCTGAGTTGTATCATATACACACACACACACACACACACACACACACACACACACATATATATATATATATATATATATAGGAGATGAATTTCACAAACACGTGAAATAAATAAATAATGCACACACACACACACACACACACACACACACACACACAAGGAAAAATTAAAAGCGATTCCAAGTCCTTTCGTGTATTCTACACTTTAGAGTAAACCTCGTCAAAGAATAAAGGGAAGAAAGCACGAAGCGGAAAATATATATATATATATATATATATCTCTGTGCAGCGTAAACAAAATGGTTAGTGGAATTAGCTAAAAATTAACAAGTATTACTTAAAGGAAAAAAAATGTTTTAACAAGAAATGGTCCATTTTATACGTTCCCGAAGTGTTATTAAAATGTTAAAAAACAACCCAGATAATGTATCTTTTTCTTTTATGCAGGAAGGACGGGCCAAGGGCAAATTCCCGCAATCTGGATGTGTCTACTAGATTGGATGTAAATAATGCAACCCAGTTTATATACCAGTAGGTCAAATTTGGTAAACTTTAGACATAAGAGTAAAACAGCATAAATAAGCGTGTAAAATGGCGAATAACACTGGTATGCATCAATTTTGCTGTCAAGGGTTTTGTAAGTGATTCTTATAGAGCTTTTCCTGCTGATTTCGAATCTGCAATCCGTTTTTCTCAATCAGCTCAGGTTATCCGGCTATGGCCTCATAAGTAAAATAGAATTTTTCGTGATTTTGTTAAAGCGGAATTGGAACAGTAACATCTATCATCACTTGTTTCACTTGTATAATATCTTTTTTTACTTTTCAGGCATATAGATAAAATATTTCATAATGAATAGAGCGTGTAAAAATGATCCCAATAGATTCTGCTACATATGTGGGACGGTTACCATGCCAAATAACCAGTCCCAAATCACTAAATTTGTGAAGACAATGTATAGAGCATACTTTGGAATTAAGCTAGGGGACCAGGACAAAAATTTCGCCCCTCATATGTGCTGCAAGACGTGCATTGAAAATTTGAGAAGATGGAGCAAAGGCAGAGCGAAATCTTTGCCTTTTGGAATTCCCATGATTTGGAGAGAAGGAAAGGATCACGTGACAGATTGCTATTTCTGCATGACAAACCTCCAAGGTGGGCTTATAAATTTATTTTTCTTAAATATTTTGAAATCCTCGTATGAAACTTGACATAATATTCACCATAATGTAATATTCACCATATATAGCATAATATTCACCATAATGGTAATCATACATTTACATATACATATTGTTATAGAAAATACATTTACACATACATATTGTTATAGAAAATACATTTACACATACATATTGTTATACAAGTTACATTTACATATACAATGATTGTATATTTTCTTTCTTTTTCATTCATATTGTCCCCGAAGGGACAATATGAATGAAAAAGAAAGAAAATATACAGACTCCATCGACCTATTTCATATCTTACACACCGCAGCCTTCCCTCACGAGCCGCCACTGTCTGAATGCTTCTTCTATTTCATATGCAAGTTTTATATCCATGTTTCTGTGTTTCTATTTTCAGGAGTTAACAAGAAGAATAAACACATTGTTGTATACCCTGACATTCCTTCTGCTATGAGACCTGTACCCCATGGTCCTGGAATTCCAATACCCGACCCACCTCAAACCCTGGACTTCGATGATTCTGATGATGAATCAATGACCAATGCCAATGACCAGTCCCAGTCGTATATACCTCAAAATATCGCTTCAACTGAGCCGAGGCCTCTCAACCAGGCCAAACTTAATGATCTTACCAGGGATTTAGGACTTTCCAAATTAGCTGCCGAGATCTTGGGCTCACGACTTCGAGAGGACAACTTGCTGGCTCCGGGAACAACATTCTCCTGGTATAGGAAACGAGAGGAAGAATTCCGCAAGTTTTTTGCAGTGCACGAAAATACCTCTTCCTTAGTGTACTGCTGCAATGTTGAGGGGCTAATCGAATCCTTGGGCCTGCCATATAACGCATCAGAATGGAGGCTATTTATAGACTCGTCTAAACGAAGTTTGAAAGCAGTACTTCTCAACATTGGGAATAGGGTTGCATCAGTCCCTGTAGCACATTCCGTACAACTTACTGAGAGCTACGATAACATGAAAATTTTACTGGATGCTCTCGTATACGACCAACATAACTGGAGGATCTGTGGAGATTTGAAGGTAATACTAATATCATAAGTAAACTATTGCTATTGACTATGTTGTTTTTCCAAAGGTTATTTGAGAGCGTATAAGAACACTTAACTTCCCCACAGAAGTGATACAGTCCAATGCATAGATTTTTTTATCTGATAGAACAAATTCTCTAAATTCTTTAAATATTTTCATTTTTTTTCAGATTGTGGCATTTGTATTGGGAATGCAAGGGGGATACACGAAATACCCATGTTTCCTCTGCAAATGGGATAGCCGAGCGGATGAGAAGCACTATGCACAGCGTGAATGAACATCCAGAGAGAATTTTGAACCTGGGTCGCATAATGTCGTTTCAGTGCCCCTTGTACCACCAACAAAAATTTTGCTCCCACCACTTCATATTAAGCTGGGCTTGATGAAAAATTTCATCAAATCAATGAATAAGGAGGGTTCAGCATTCCGATATCTCGAGAGTAAATTTCCTCATATATCTGATGCTAAACTAAATGCTGGGGTTTTTGATGGTCCTCAAATTCGAACTTTGATCAAGGATAATCAGTTCGAAAACGCATACCAGTGTAATTCTCATGTACAGTGGACCCCCGCTATCCGAGATTAATTGGTTCCAAAAAAACATCTCGGATAGCGGAACCTCGGTTAACGGGACCATACTTTACATGTTATAAGGCTAACTGGTTCCAGAAAACTAAAAACTGACCCTTATCACCACAAAATCTAACTTTTAAGGCCCTACAGTATTTTTAATTTAAATTAAATAGTATTTAAGTACAGTATTATTATGTTATTTTCTGAAAATAAAGAATTAAATCATAATGAATACAGTAGTGTATTAATTAAATTAAATTAACATGCACTCAAAAATTAACACTCACCAGAACAACAATTTGACTGGGCTTGCTGGAAAGATGGTGGTGGTGTTGTTTTATTGTTTGGAAGGAGCGTCTCCTTCCATAAAGGCATCTGGTAGTTTAGTCAAATGGTCGTGTTTTTGAGAGCTTGAAGAGGTCCCTGAAGTTGATGGTTTTGGTTCATCTTGTTCTACAAAATAAGTCCTCTTCGGTTTGAAAAAACTATCAATCAGTGTCTGCTTAGGCTTGGTCATTTCTTGGAGTTGAGTTCGGTATGGGAGGAGCGCTGAATTGATGGTGCTGTATGTTGTGTAGGCTTTGCCATGGATGGGATCTCTTTCCATGATTTTCCATCGCTTGCGGGCATTCTAGAACAAACATGTGGTGTTGGTCGGTATCTCGATTAGCGGGGCAAATCTCGCTTAGCGGATGAATCGTTCTTTATGGAAAATCTCGATCGTGCGAAACCTCGGTTATCGAGATCTTCGGATAGCGGGGGTCCACTGTATTGTTCAACCATTTGCGCAGATATAATCCTAGTATCAATTGGGAGAATTCTAAAATTCTTGTAAAGACCTAACTAAAAGGAACATTCTGGAATGTGCATTCATATATTTTATAAATAATTTCAATAACAGTTTGGGAATGTCTTGGGACCACATCTTGTTAACGTATCTCCTTCCTTTAATCAATACTTGTTCATTTGTTGCTAATTTTCTCCTAACTATTTTGTTTACGCTGTGAAGAGATCTATATTTTTTGGCTTCTTGCCTTTTTTCTTTTCACTCCCTGACGATGTGTACTGTTGAAGAACGAAGAGCCTCGGAATCGCTTTTTAGTTTTCCTTGTGGATTGCATCATATATATATATATATTATATATATATATATATATATATATATATATATATATGGTGCAGTTTTCAAAATTCTAAAAAATCCGAACTTAAACTATCATTTAAACGTGTATAAGCGTCTAAAATTCTTTTCAAAATGTCGGGTGATTTTTTAAACATCTGACACTTTAAAGGACTTGTATTTTTTTTATTAAATGAACTAAAAGCATGAAATATTTACTGTACTTTCTCTACACATGGGACATTAGTTTCCTAGTGCAAAACATGCTCTATGTGATGTCTTCTCAGCATTATTCGCACACGAACAACAAAATTTTGCGGTATTCTTGACAGAGGATCTATTGAAATCTGAAAAATTTATTTTTCAATTGATGCTTTCAATTCTTGTATTGAGTTTGGATTCTGTTTAAACACCTTATCTTTAAAATAATCTCACGGATAAAAGTCACGCAGAGGTTTAGGTCTGGTGAAGTTGATGGTCATGACATTCCTTTATCACAAACAGCAGGAAATCTGTCGAAAGTATCGAAATTGCACGTTTTGCACTAGGGGACTAATTCCCCATGTGTAGAGAAGGTACAATAAAAATTTCATACGTTTATTTCAGTTAATAAAAATTGCAAACCTTTTGTTTTAAAAGGTTCCAAAACTTTTTGAGTCATTACCCCATTTTCGCATGAATACCTCCATAATGACCCCCCCTACCCTACCTGTACCCCAACGTAAAGCCAGTCCCAGTGTTGCCATGTCGTTTATTTATGCACTTTCTGTACTTTAGAAGTACTTGCAGAGTACCAAATTACCCCACTCAAAAAGCCAAATTACCCCCAATGGAGTAATTTACCCATACATTGCTAAAAAATTAATGTAATTAATATAATATATAATTAATATATAATTAATATATAATTAATTAATATATAATTAATATATAATTAACATTAATGTAATAAAAACTAAGAATCAAAACTAGTAAAAAATATATGATATAAAATTCTTAGTTGCCAAGGCCCGAGTATTTATTAGAACTTAACTCAGGCCTAAATATAGTACCTCCTATAAATAGGCCCCAAACTAAATTTACCTTAGGCCTAGGTTACCGTAGGTGTATATAGGTGTACCTTGAGAACTGAATCAGTAAATTATATGCATTTAACTTCTTTAATGCAATTAATGCAGTCATGATAATACAAATCGCCATACAAAGGGCGACTTGTGTTACTGTGCATATATATACACATATATATATATATATATATAGTATTCATTGCACATTCGCTAATTTCCTTCGCGCAGACGATAGATACATCAAGGAAAATTGACGAACAAATTCGAGTATTTGAGGAGATATAAGCAAAATTAAAGAAAAATTTTGACACAAAATTATGTCAACCTAAAATTGATGAAACGTAATGTTATTTCGCTTTCAAAATTTGTAGAAATTTTCTGAGTCATTTGTTAGAAATTGTTTTATCGGCAAATGAAATGAAACATTAATTCTATCAAAACTGTTGTAATTTTACAAAGTTACGCACACTGTGGCCACACATACGTTATAAGTTTTCTTCTAAATCCTAGTTATGGCGCTCAGTATGCGGATCGCCCTTTATTTACGACACCTTTTGCATCACACTTTGATCATATGTGAAGAAAGCAATCAAAGTGTGATCTAAGCAAAGAAAAATATTTCACAAATGATGGAAATATGTTCTAGAGATCTAATAGATCACCCGATTACGTATTTAGGAGCTGGATAATTTGAATAAACCACATTTAGATCGCCTTTCATTTCCACTGTAAGGAAGATTAACGCATTTCCAAAGAATTTATAACTCGAATCTTTCTTCAGCTGTACAAAATTCCTACGAAAAAGTAAACTATTTTTACATTTCCAGGAAGAAGTTTCCACGACACGAAGGTTGTTGTTTTGTTGTTTGATAGAGTTGTTTAATGTTTAATCTCCTTCGCAACTTTTTGTCGAAATAGCTTCAGAAGTTCAAAAGTTGAGTTACTTTCGAGTTTGGTACGATTTTAACTGCGTTTTCTGGCGTTTTTTCTACTTTTGTCGCTAATCCACTTCTTCCTCGGAGGGCCTCATATGACGTAGGGAACCTATATACAGTTTTGCGTGGGATCGAAATCACGGGTCACTACATAATCTGGAGGCAGAGGAAGGTCCTCCATCCAACCCAGGCTCAATGTCGCTTAACTTCGCTGATCGATGGGTGAGAAGCGATGTCACGCCACTTGCCACGACGTAACGGACGAAACGAAGGTGTTCACGTATTCATTTCTGCGCATAAATTTTGCTCTGTGAAGATTAATTTCGTGATTGCTTTGTGAAAGTTATCACAAAATTGCATGATATATCTAGAGTGTTCTAAATGAGTTCTGATGTCGCCAAAGTTTGCAGATAAATAACCAGTCCGCGCCAATATAAAATCAAGTTCTGTAAACTCCAATAAAATTTACAAAATAACACAGCCATCAAAAATTTAAAATCTACATTTAAAGCTACTAGCTTCAAATTTAAGCTACATTCAAAATCTAAGAGCATTCTGGACCTAAATTAAAAGTTAAATTTAACATATAAAATTTTAAATATATAAAGTGTGATGTGGCCACAGGCGCAGTTTAATGATCCAACTTCATAAGTATGTGTTTTTTACCACATTTTCCACAAAACACATATAGTGAACAAGACCATCTTCATTATCTGATAGTCTGTTTTTAACTTTATTTCTATTTATGGATTTTGGGTAATCAAAATGTGGACTGATATTTTTGGTCCTTTTTAAAAAAGGAGTATTTTAAAGATATTTTTAAACACGACAGAACAATAGCTTTGCTTCGTGAGAACTGTCCTTAATACCCAAACCATACGAAAGTAAATATTATGAATATTCTGAATAATTTAATTTAATTTTCTATAACTCAAGTTTCACAAATTCTAGAATTTCTCTTCACAAACGAATTTTGAAGTTAAATCTATAAAAGGTTCACTATGATTGAAGAAATTTGTTACTCATCAATATTGAGAATTCAGGTTTATTATTTCTACGCTGTAAAGTCAAGTTGTTCCATACTAAACACAGTTTCTGAATATTTAATTGTTCCATTCACTAAATCGGTCATGGAAAGATTTTTTTTTTTTGGCAAAAATGAATGATTCATCATGGAAGCCGTTAGAACATCCCTCCTTTTTGGACCGATTTTGAACAAATTATATCAACATAGAAATAATATGGGTTTAAAATCGGCCCAGAAATTAAAGATGACCTCTTCGTTTTAACAATAAATCGCTCCAAAATCGGTCCAGCAAATGGAACAATTACATTTTTAGAAACGACGTTCTGGATGGAATAATTTTACATTATTACATCCAACTCTTAATTTTTGTTAATATTTTACGTTAATTCGAGTAGATGCGTCTTTTATTAACTTCATTTAAAAGTAAATAATTTCTTCATTAGTGGAACACAAATATAAACTGTTAATATTAACATATCAATCCAAAAGGTTAAGTGAAAAATTAGAGAAAAACAGGCAAAAATCTCGCTCCCCTTTCAAAACATTTCATACGGAAACCTGCTAAAAACAAGATACAAACGCACCCAAATACACGTTTATAATATTGTTCCTGAAGACGAAATAATGATTTGAAACTCGACTCTACACTTAAAAAGCCTGGGGACAGGAAACGGTAACTCGTTTCCGTAAAGGGGGAGATACGGAAAACTGAAACCTATCACCCCCAAAAAAGTTTCGGAAACCAACTTTTTGATTTCGGAATCAGTCAAAATGAGTTTTCTCTATATATATATATATATATATATATATATATATATATATATATATATATATATATTTTACAACTGGAATTTTTTTCTTCCCCAAAAGTCATCAGAATAAATCGTCCTTGAAACTGTAGACAAATATCTCGTAAAGCACTTATTTAAAGGCTGAACAACGGTGTCACGACTTCGAATAAAACTTGATAGCATTGTCCGTATTACTGCTGCGTAAGGGTTACACTAAAGGACTTTTACTTTACCTCTTGGTAAAGTATATCCCATAATTTTATTTTAGATTCTACTATAAATCAACTCTCTCTCTCTCTCTCTCTCTCTCTCTCTCTCTCTCTCTCTAACCACTTTAATCAATACTCTCTTTTAAGATTCAGCCAAAATCACTTGAAAATCCCAGACCCAAAACGCGAAAGAAATATAACAGCATTATTCTAACAGGAGATTCACCCACCTAAGTATTCATATATGAAGAATATATATATATATATATATATATATAAAACCTCAGGGGCGGAATATTGTATATCTATAAAAGAAACATTTTGGTTTCATTAAAAGTAATTTAATATATATATATATATGTATAGAAACGACGTAAATATAGAGGAATGTTCTGCACACGAGGAAGAGAAATAACGAACAAATGAAAAATGAGGTCCCCGCCCGGGAATCGAACCCAGGATCTTCCGATTGCCGGTCCGATATGCTAACCACTACACCACAGGGCACAATAGTCAGAAGTCGTAATTCTCCTACATAGGGCAGAAACCAATGCCTTCTGACTATTGTGCCCTGTGGTGTAGTGGTTAGCATATCGGACCGGCAATCGGAAGATCCTGGGTTCGATTCCCGGGCGGGGACCTCATTTTTCATTTGTTCGTTATTTCTCTTCCTCGTGTGCAGAACATTCCTCTATACTTACGTCGTTTCTATACATTAATATACTGCGTGGTCATTGCAGTTAAATGTGTATATATATATATATAACTGTTTACTTTGTTTAAATACAAATTATTATTATTATTATTATTATTATTATATAGCAAAATGCATAATAAAAATAAAAGATTATTCAAGAATAATATATGAATTTTTATACAAGAGAAAAACCCCACAAAAAAAAAAATATATAAAGCTGCGCCACAAACATAATTTATTGCTAGCGACACTTCTGTGAAACCACAACGAAAGACGCATCTGCCCCCCCCCCTCTCTCTCTCTCTCTCATTCTCTCTCTCATACACACTTTTTAAAATCTAATTTTATGCATGTATGTATCCTTAATAGTATATACATATATACAGTGTGAAAGTAATTTTTTTGTTCTTTAATTAAGTGTTTGCCATCAACGAGGCGTAATCTAATTATTCTTTATCGCGACCAGTACAGATTTCAATTAAAAACGCGCATATCTGAATTTACAACAGGATAACCTTCCATTAAAACACACACACACACACACACACACACAGTAGGTAGCTATGGCTACCTTGTGAAACTTTGATATGTGCACATTTTCAGTTGTATAGATGGTCACATTTAATTTACTCTAGATAAAATCACGTAACGTAAACTATCCGTTAATATATCCTTTTTTTTTCCATGGAATATAATGGGATTTTTCAATATAAAAAAATGTGTCAATATATGATGACACCGTTAATGTCGCTTTCAACACCCTCCACCCCGCGTTCATGTCACCATGAGTTCAGTGTGTTTTCGAAAGAATTTTCTTTAAAATGTATGGTAACCAAGAACACACACACACACACACACACACACACACACACACACACATATATATATATATATATATATATATATATATGAAAATTATTTCACGAAAGTAACACGTGAAAAATATTTATGATGAATAAAACCACGAAGGAAAGGAAACACAAAATGGTGCTCAAGCGCTTTCGTCTAATGAGTGTTCCTGAGGATGTCATTAGACGAAAGCGCTTGAGCACCATTTTGTGTTTCCTTTCCTTCGTGGTTTTATTCATCATATATATATATATATATATATATATAATATGTGTGTGTGTGTGTGTGTGTGTGTGTGTGTGTGTGTGTGTTCAACTAAACACGGGTGATTTCAAGCTCCTATTCACACAGTATGTAGAGATAGTCGAGGTCATGGAATTTCTCTCTTCTCTTGAACCTTTCAGCTAACAGATATAAGAACACGAAATACCTCTCATCGGGTTGGGTACGATTCGATGTGGCCGACTCGATGCGACCCAACTCGATGTGGCCGACTCGATGTCAGGACAACTCGATGTGATATCCCTAAGGGATATTGTCGTTAGTTTTAACGAAAATATCACAACTTAACCTAACCAATCGTCAAGGGCGTACAGTTGACCTAACCGGGCATTCATTTAACCTACATTAAATATATAAAGAAAATGAAATCGACTTGGCCTGGCATCGACTTGGCTTGACATCGAGTTGTCCTGACATCGAATCGGCCACATCGAGTTGGGTCGCATCGAGTCGGCCACGTCGAATTGTCCCTGCCCCCTCTCATCACCATATGTTCACTGAGTGCTATTCATCACTGCGATATTTAATTTGATTAGGTTAGATTAAATTTTAGGTTTGAGTAAATGGTTAGATTAGATTAGAAAGTTTTGGGATGTTGACCTTTGAGAAACTTGAATAACGGTACAAGAAAAGAAACAATTAAAAGATACATAGCCATATTCACCACTGACGTTTTTAAACAATGATGACTAATCAGTAAACAACGAACCCACAAGTTGCAACGAACAGCTTATTTGATCGTCTAAATCAGTGGTCGGCAACCTCTGACCCGCGGGTCAATTGTAATATATGGTATATTATATAAAATAAATATTATTACATGGAGAGTGTTCTTTATTTTAAAATGTCCCGAAAAAAGTGGACTTTGATTTAAATTTTGAACATTGACCCATTATCAAATTACCAATAAATCAAATTGACCCAGTTTCAAAAAAAGTTTGCCTACCACTGGACCGTCACTTTAAGTCATTCTTCAAGTGACTGTATTCGTGTTTCAAAACGGATTTCGAAATCGTGGGTGTAAACAGTCTCCACGTTACAGAACACAAGCGACATCGAAGTCTATTTGTATTGCTTTACAGACGCTCAGGCCTTTATACTGGCACTATTTTTAGCGTGTTATCAGTATATACGTAGGTTGTACAGTATTTTTATGTTTTAATGGTTTAGATGCGCATCTCAGAGGGACTTATCTATGCCAGGATAATACGGGGATAATAATTACCAGTTAAGCCCTACCAGTACCAACCTGAATTCATCGTTAATCTTAAAAGTCGGCTACAAAGGGATCGGATCACCGTGTAAAATGCAATTTTTATCAGGTTCTTTTTAACGTGTGTCTGCTTGTTATGCCTTTTAAGCTAAAGGATGAAAGGACAGATCTCAGTCCTTCGAAGGCTTTGTTGTCCCTGGTTTCCGCTAAGTATTCTCTAGTATCTGCTATACAGGCACCCTTTTTTTTGTAATTCATAAAGAACATGAAGTCGGGAGTTATGCACACACACACACACACACACACACACACACACACACACACATATATATATATATATATTATACTCTGAAGAATGTCATTTAGAGTACTCTGAAATTTCGAAGAAAAAGTAAATAAATCGTCCTTCGAAAATATCGAAAGATTTTATTGTTTTTTTTTATTATATATATATATTTTTTTTAAATTACAAGCTCTAATAGAAAAGCGCCCTATGACGGGGGTTACGAATTCACTCGATTTTATTTCAGTTTTAGCAATAACAATTAACGGACAATTTTAGTTCACTTACAGTGATAACAAAAAGAAAAAAAAATCTTTAATTTAAGAGGATTTTTTGCATTACCCTACTTTTATTGACCCCACTTCAAGGTTATCAAAACTTGGAGAAACAAATGAGTTACGAGGAGAATTAACATTGGAGAGAATGCTTATATATACACACTATAAATCTGGTAATTTAAGAGTACTTGAAGTAGTACGTGTACATTTTGTTTAATTCTACTCTTGTTACCTAAAGTACAGGGTGTGTATAAAATAACGCGAGTGAAGAAACAAATCTGATTTTCATCAAGGGCGGACTGAGCGGTCGGGCATTCGGGCATGGACCGAGAGCCCGGGCCATTAGGGGACCCCGCGGCCCCGGCCCGCCCCGCAGTCATCATTAAACAGTGAGAGTGTTCTTAATTGGGTCAAGTGTCTAATAGAACTGTAACATGAAAAAAATCGGATTTCAAGGGGCCCAGGACCTCATTGTGCCCGAGGGCCCAGGTTGCTCTCAGTTCGCCCTTGCTCATCACATTTGAAGCTTTTAAAACACATTTGAAAATTATTGTACAGAATATAGTAACTACGATATTACATTAAGTTTAGTACCATATTATATTTGTACTCCCCATTTTTATATTTTTTTGGCAACTACTTGAACTATTTTGTTTTTACAGAAGGAAAACAAATCTTTAGCCATGAGGGTGTGGCATAAACGATCCACACAGTATTGAGAATTCAGTCAAATTGTAACGAATGAAAATAAAACAGTTTTTCACATTTTAAAATCTTTTAAATAATCAACATCAACCTCATAATCTTAAAGATTTTCTACTTACAGGGTGTAACAAAAATTTTTACTCATAGGATATTTATTTAATTGAATTAAATGTTTGAAAGCCGTTTGCAAGTGCGAATTCTGGTCACTAATTTTGATTCATTCCTCGTAAATTTCTTTCGTTGACTGATGAATGATGTATGGTCATGATGAGTAAACCAGACTTCAGATGCCCGCAAAGGAAAAATATCTAAAGGTGTCAGATCAATAAAGTATGATTCAATAAAGCAAATACCTTACGAATACGGGGACTTTCATCATGCGCAAACAAATTTCTGGTTCGAAATTCGAGCATTTTTTAATTCAATAAGATAAATATCTACAGATCTACAGATTCTACAGAAGCTAAGGCTAACAAAGACCCTAAGATCCACTCTAAAGTTAGCCCGAGAGAAAGGAAAGCGTAGGGGGTTAAGAGAAGAGAATAAGGGGTTAAGTAAGTAGCAACACCTATCATTCGTCGGTTAACATTCATTCAGAAAAAGAGAAAAAGGACTCACCATCATCATCCGCCGGCTACTGCCGACAAGTCGGAAAAATAGTCGAAGAGAATAGGAAAGGGGTGAAAGATGAAAAGAAGTAAAATAAGAACGTTTACAAACCATGCAAACACAGTCTTAACTCACTGTCATACCATGCAAACTACAGACATGCAAGTAAAGAGAGTTACAGATGTGCAAGTAAAGAGAGGATAAGAAAAAAAGTAGGTAAAGTTAAACAAAAAGTGGGTTAGTTTAAGCTACGAGCTACATCTACGTTCGTGTTAGTCTAATTTTTTTTTTTTTTTTAAATAATAATTTCATTGCTGGCATCACACGCTGGCATGTCACAAGCTGGCATTATCGTCAACAGACTCATCCTCGATCACCACCACCAGAGCTCCTGTTGCCAATTGTTTTTTTATTTTAAACAACGTTAATATTTTTAAAATGCCTATCTAAACGGTTCTTAAACATATTAACGCTGGTAGAGTTAACGACTGACGCGGGAAGATTATTTCATTTATGAATTACTTTAAACGTAAAGAAGTTTTTAGCGATATTAGTAATGAAACGTCTGCCACGCAACTTAAATGAGTAATTTTGTTAACACCCTGTATGTAAAATTTTGTTATACCCTGTACAGTAGATGCATATTTTAAATAAAGAACAGAACTTTCAAAGGACTACTTTAAAATTATCTCCCGTGAAATGTCCAATAAAGTTTTACAGTCCTTTGATGGTACGTTAAAATTCAAACAATAATGAAAGAAAATCCTAAAAATAACATATATATATATATATATATATATATATATATATATATATATATATATATATATATATATATATATATATATATATATATTATGGATTATGGATAATATATTATTATTATTATTATTAATTTTCGTAAGCATCACACGGGTGATAATCTCTCAAATGGAGTTTCTGTCGCCTCGCGTCCCGTCAGTCTTTTGAGAACTCTGTAATTAATACGAAGCTTAGGAGTGACTTAGCAAGGAAGAAATTTCTTATTTATATTATTAAATAATATAGACTTAGATTTTATTGCCAAGTTATTATTATTATTATTATTAGTAGTAGTAGTAGTAGTAGTAGTAATATTTAAGATCTGCTTCTAATTTTATACAGGGTGGCCATAAAGTCTGGAAACATGGGAAATATTAAGATAATTTTTTCCCCGTTGCAGATAACCTACAGTTATGAAAATAAAAAATGTTCTATGTTTTCAAACTTTATGGCCACCTGTACAAAAACAGATAACCCACTTGTATACAAAATATAAGCCAACGTTTCGCTTCAGCACTTATGACATTTTCAAGGAAATGGCATTTATTTAAAATTATAATAATAAAAGGCAAAATTTTAAAAAAATATATACTTATATAAAAATCCACGAATGTAATTGAACCTTGTCCAAGAAAGTTTATTTAAACTAAAAATATTTTAATTTAAAATTTCATACGATGATATTTAATTTTATGTGACTTTAATATTTATATTTTATTTTTTTAAAAATTGAAATTCTCATATTAAAGATTAAATTAAAAATATTTTCTATTTTAAAAAGAATTGAAAAGTCTGATATTTTCGTGGATGTTGCTTGTATGAAAGTAATTACAATCAATGTAAAGCATTACAGTCTCCTTCGGAACGAGTAAATTGGTACTTAACTTTGTTGTTATCATTTCAACCTGATTCTTTCTAAATGAGAAACTACATTATGACTTATTCGGTTTATTTTTATCAGTCTGAAAAAATGTCCTTTATATTTACCTTCCAAATACTACTCTAGAAACGTTAGGAAAAGTACTGTAACAGAAAGTGCAGTAGTCAAATTCCGTAAGAAGGTATATTGAAAGTACGTGAGGGACTTTGTTTCAGGCGCAGTTAGAATGTCGAAGTACCCCGAAAGTACAGCAGTGAATTCTTGGTTCGGAATAATATAATGTTGACAGCATATTTGGTAAGGAGACCGAAAGTACATGTTCTTTAAAATATATTATATACATACGAGTATATATGTTTCTAAAGTTCATGCTAATATATACAAAGGACCTAAATTATATCAGTTTTGATGGAATTAGTGTTTCATTTTATTTACCGGGTGGAGAAAATTTTCTACAAATTTCTACATATTTTCAACGTGACGTCCCATCTATTTTATATTGACATAACTTTGCCTCTAACCTTTTCTTCGGTTTTGATATGATGGGTATTTTTCATATAAATTTTTTCTGATTAGGCGCAAGCGCGAAGAAAACTTGCACATGAGCAATGAAAGCATGATTATAAAAAACAAAAAATAAATGCTCGGAATGGGCCTTATTTTAAAGGTTCTAAGTTATTTTTCCGTGTCTTAAATACCATAAACTATAATAAATATACTTTCTTAGAGAAATAAAAATCCAAAATACATATTTATTATCATGCATCATTAAATACATCAAAGAAACTAAGTGGATATTGTATTCATGACCTATGGCTGACTGCTACGAAATGTTAAAGTTTCATACAAACATTCATAACACGACCCTATAAATAATCCTTCCACCTAGAATTAATATTAGCTGTTTACTTTAAAAAAAAATACATTTTTAGAATTATTTTCTTCTAAATGTAAATTTTGAAACGCAAATACAATTTTTTGCACCAAAAATAATATTAACAAAATTGTAATGTAGAGCAAAGTTATAAATATCCGATATCATAGGCGTTGATCGTGGGGAGGACTGGGGAGACATGTCTCCTCCACTTTTTGTGTGGGGGAGATAACATGTTCATTTGAAGTTGTATTTCTTTAATATATCTATCTTTGATAATTTTTTAATATCTCATTTGTTTTATATGTATCTAAAGTAGTAAGTTTCTTAACAGAAGTGTAATTTGTTTCAGTTGCATTCAACGAATGGACGCCCATGCCCGATATGTTAAGTCACCTTTCTAACACCACTTGGCGTAATGGTATAAGGACGCTACACATTGCGTGGTAGCTCTCGTTGTCGTCGATTCTAATCCGATATGAGTGGAAAAAAATATATAATGTGCTTAACTGATAACACCAGTACACATTTGAAAACTTGTCGATCGATTTTTACAAACTAGTTGGTGATTCTATATAATTTGAGTGCGCTGATCTCAAAAATATAGTTAGTTTTTCCCTATCACGTATGGTTTTCTTACTACAGGGTGTGTCATAAATCCCCCATTTATCCCCAAATGTGTACCATCTTATCGAGACCAACATTGGATTGCACATGCTAAACCATAAATTTTGTTGTTATAGACTACAGTAACGCTTACATAATAATGTAAGGTAAATATATATAACAACCAGCCAACAAGCCACTGGGATTGATGCATATTTGTTACCGTTGTGCAGTAACACTCCTTTTAGACTGGTTTTAGAGGAATCTATAAACAACCTCCAGTCACTGGTTTGGTATTCGATGCCTAGCTTGCACACTAATCCTGAGATGTCCTTGCAAGATACCAAGGGACCATCTTCTTCGAAAAAAGGCACGAAGTCTTTCTCACGATTTCTGTACCAAGCGAAGTATGTGTCGGATGCCAATAAATTGTTCTCCTGCAATCTAGACCCCAAAAGTTCTGCAGAGTCCTTAGGCAGATTCAAATCCCTGACTAAGTCATTTAGTTCGGCTTGGGTTACTGGAATCAATAATTAGGGATCGTATAGTCGAACACTTAGAATTCCATAAGCTAGTTAGAAATACGCAGCACGGATTTAGGCGAAACAAATCTTGCTTAACTAATCTTTTAGAATTTTTCCAAAGCGTGGTTGACGTTTACGATAGACCAAGGGACCATCTTCTTCGAAAAAAGGCACGAAGTCTTTCTCACGATTTCTGTACCAAGCGAAGTATGTGTCGGATGCCAATAAATTGTTCTCCTGCAATCTAGACCCCAAAAGTTCTGCAGAGTCCTTAGGCAGATTCAAATCCCTGACTAAGTCATTTAGTTCGGCTTGGGTTACTGGAATCAATAATTAGGGATCGTATAGTCGAACACTTAGAATTCCATAAGCTAGTTAGAAATACGCAGCACGGATTTAGGCGAAACAAATCTTGCTTAACTAATCTTTTAGAATTTTTCCAAAGCGTGGTTGACGTTTACGATAGACATCGGGCGGTTGATGTAGTGTATTTAGATTTTCAAAAAGCGTTTGACACCGTGCCGCACAAAAGACTGATTGAAAAAACTAAGGCTCATGGAATCAGGGGTGTAGTAATAAAGTGGCTAGAAGAATGGTTGCGAGGCAGGAAACAGAGGGTGGTCGTTGATGGAACGGAGTCGTGTTGGGCTAATGTAGCGAGTGGCGTTCCTCAGGGTTCTGTATTGGGCCCCTTGCTTTTTCTTATATATATTAACGATTTAGATGTCGGCCTAGTCAGTACAGTTTCAAAGTTTGCGGATGATATGAAGCTGGGTGGTAGGGCGATTAATGACGAAGATAGAGGTAAAATTCAGGAAGATCTGAATAAAATCGTTGATTGGTCAGTCACATGGCAAATGAGATTTAACGTGGATAAGTGCAAAATTATGCATATAGGTTCGCGTAACGGTAATTTTGCGTATAGTATGTCAGGGAAAGATTTAACAAGCGTAGAGCAGGAAAAGATTTAGGAGTTATAGTCACTGGTGATTTAAAAGTAGCGAAACAAAGTACAGCGGTGGTCAATAAGGCGAACAAAGTGTTAGGTTTTATAGCTCGAAATTTTGAGTACAATCGCGCGATATTATAGTTCCTCTTTATAAATCATTAGTTAGACCCCATTTGGAGTACGCGGTCCAATTTTGGAATCCGCATATGCGCAAAGATATAGACAAAATCGAAAGAGTTCAAAGACGAGCAACTAAGATGATTCCGTCTCTTAGGTCAAAGTCGTACGAGGATAGGCTTAAAGAGTTAAAATTGACTACACTCGAGACTAGGAGGTTAAGGGGTGATCTAATCCAGGTTTTCAAAATTATGAATGGGTTTGATAACGTAGATAGAGATAGCTTTTTCGAAATATCTCAATATAATAGGACTAGAAATAACGGGTGTAAGTTGACAAGTAGAAGGTTCGAGACAGCAGTTGCGAAAAACTTTTTTACGCATAGAATAGTAAATAGCTGGAATAGTTTGCCGGTAGAAGTAATTAGTAGCACGTCTATAAACATGTTTAAGAATCGATTGGACGCGCATGTTGATAGAAAGGGTATAGTTTAAGGTAGTAAAATTAAGGCTTTGTGGGGGTAGATCCCACAGTTCAACACAAGTGTTGTGGGATATAGGGAGGCAGCGTCTTGGGTTAGGGGATACTCTCTGTCCTTACACACCCCATTTAAAGAGATTCCTCTGCCGAGCGGTGCCCCCCATAGTACTGTGAGGTATTGAAAAACTCATGATCTTCACTTGCCCCACAAACACCTTTAAATGGGAGACCCATAATGGGTGCACACACATTTCTACATTACTGTACAGTCTTTACAGCCACACCTACACTTTTCCTCGTATGTGTATATATTGTAATGTATATGGTTGTAAATTTGACTTGGTCCGCAATCGATATGAACCGTGACTTGATGGATACCGTAATGAAATTGACTGGATTCTTTGGATCTGATATATTTGCATGTCCGTTATATAATAGATATAGAGTGTAACATATTTGTGGATAGTAGTCTATTATGACTTGATCCTCTGGATCGAGAGATTCTATCTTTAGTTTTAAATCGATAATTAATTATTTTTAAATTGATAA
>JAJOZX010000423.1:355000-402500 GCA_023014485.1 Bathynomus jamesi
TATACTGTATATATATATATATATATGTATATATATATTATATATTTATATATAAGTACGTAAATAGGAATTTTTACAATAAATGAACGTTAGATGCGAGACAGAAATTGAAGCATTATTTTACTATTATATCAGTCAAATCAAATAAATATATATATATATATATATATGAAATCTGAACTACAAAGTTAATTTCAAATATTTTTTTTTTAATAAATTGAAGCGAGTTGTTTTTCAACTTTAATTCGGTAATTTTTATTTTTTTTAATCTTATTATTTTTTTTTATTTTCATTTTTTATTTTTTTTTTTTATTTTTTTATTTTTTTTTTTATTTTTTTATTTCTATGATAACTTTTGGAATGGCGAAACAGAATTTTGTAGACAATAAATTTTGATTTTCCAGACTTTTATTTATATATTCCGGATTTATTGCTAATATGTTCTTCAGAACCTTTTTTTGTGTTTCTTATTAATAATGTTAAGTAAACGGAGAAATATGTTTGCTACTGGTTGTGGGTATATAATGGAAGGGTATTACGAGGTCAAACAATGTATAATAATAATGATGATGATGATGATGTTATGTAATTATTATGTAGTAGAATGATGATAATGTAAGTTTATAATGTAATTTTACTTAAGGCAAACAATGCTTAAACGAGTCTTTGAACGGAATGAAACGGCGCTAAGTTTTTATGAATGTGTTAAAATTTCCTTAATTGCTTTTTTGATGAAATTGTATTCGTTGAGGAAATCGTACGTCTGGCTGTTTATGTGAAATGCGTTTAGTTTATGTCGAATATCGGCACTGGAGTAAGGGAAGATTTTATCGTACAGCATTAATGGGTCCAGTGTAGGAGCCGTTTAACAGCTATTCTTAAGTAATAAGAAGAAGAAGAAGAATTAGAAGAAGAAGAAGAAGAAGAGAAGAAGAAGAAGAAAAGAAGAAGAAGAATAGATAATGAATAGTAATTGAGGAGTAGAAATTAAGAGATTTTTAAACTAAAGTCAGAATATTATTCACAGAAGCAAATCTAATTATTGTATATTTTCTCACAAATATACCAAAAAGTAATAAATTTACGAGTATCAGTGATTGGAAACTAAAAACAAAACGAAAAGCTTTACAATCATTATTTGTATCTTAAAAATTTTAGAAAAATTCGAAGGAATTCATGACAAAACAATACTTTTAATATACTGCAGATGAAGTGGTGTTTATTGATCTATTTTATTAAAGTCTATTCTACATTTCTTTTGTGTTTTTCACGTCATCGACGAAAAATATTTGTGCTTTATTAAGTTTCTCTGACTTTGGAAACTTCTAACCACACTTTTAGACTTTTGAGGTTTGACAAATCCTAAATGACCAGACAGAAAAATCTTTGGTTACAATAACCAAATATATAATTTTTTTTTATTTTTACTATTTTCAAGCTAATCTATCGACTTTATTTTTCTAGTACGTTCTAAAAAATGTCTTTTATGCATACTTTTCAAATACGTTCCAAATCGGAACGTTACGAAAAGTAACAAAGTACAGTAGTCACTGTATGGGTGGAGGTGTACGTTTGATTTGGACGAATTGTTCTAATGAATAGACAGTTGATAGAGAATCTTTCCAATCTAATAGCTGTTCCTCTTCTTTCGCCCTCCGCTGAAAACAGCGAAGAGTATGGGTAACAAACGTACATGTACATGAAGGACTTTGTTTCAGACAGTTAGAATGTCGCAGTATCCCAAAAATACAACATCAAACATTTAAGGAAAGAGTATGATTTTTCGACTTAACATGCAAAACTTATTAAACCTTTTTAATATCTTTTTATAAAAATAATTTTTAACGTAGAATTTACCTGAACTTATTAAAAAAGATTGTTCGAAATGCTTTCCTTCCATTTCAATAACTTTTTTTATTCTTGGCCGGAATATGGGAGAACTTAGCAGAGCGAGTCTACAGGACTAGGATAAAAGATGTCGCTCATTTACGCGAGATCATCATTCAAAAATGGGAAGAGCTTCCACAGGAACAAGTAAATCGAGCCATAGATGAATTCCAGCCAAGAATAAAAAAAGTTATTGAAATGGAAGGAAAGCATTTCGAAATTTTTTTTTAATAATTTCAGGTAAATTTTAATTAAAAATTATTTTTATAAAAAATATTAAAAAGGTTTAATAATTTTTGCATGTTAAGTAGAAAAATCATACTCTTTCGTTAAATGTTGATAGAATTTGAATTATTTGATATTTTAGTCTGAAAACTTGTTTGCATATAGATATATACATGTGTTTTATTGTGTAGAAATTTTATTAAAATTAAATGACAAATGTTGATTTCATAGCCTTTTTAATATGTACCCCTTTTTTTTATGGCACACCCGTGCCAGATATGGTTGTGTGTTTCCATGTCGGAAATGGATGTTTCCCTCTTGTATGGTGACTTAATATGTCGCCTCGTTGCCCCTACAACAAAGCTTATACCATTAATATTACAAGTTCTCTGTAGCTTAAGGCCGATTCCAGTCTGACCTGACTGTGTTTTTTTGCGTGCTTTCTTCTCGATGCGTTATAAAGAGAACACTTCAGTTTCGTAATATTTCACGATTTCATTTTGGCCCCAAGCTCCGAAGAATTTAGGTTTCTTTGTTGCGTGTATAATTAAAAGAGGAAGTTCAACAGAACCAGTTGAGTTTGAACATAAGCCAATAGTTATTCTTTGAAAGTGATTGTTATTTGTTTTAGTTGACTCTGTAACAATAGGCTTTTCAGGTAAATACCAATAAAACAAAGCAGTTTCGTTAAAATTAAATAATTTATGAACAGAATATTTTCCTTGAACACAGTTTCATTTACCAGAAAAACACTTCATACAAGAATGAATAAGATAGATAGATTTATAACAGAATTTTGTATTTGTTCAATACACTTGTTTTTAGAAGATTTAATAGACAACTTTCTCTTAAAACAATTCACAGGTTACATTCTGGACGAGAACTAACTTTTTCCTGTTCTCGGTAGTGAGTCCAAGCTTCATCTCTGAAGATAGGTTCCTAAAGTTACAAATTTTTAATCCAATAATGGTTTAGCAAATAAACTGTAAATTTTAGTTTATAATTAACTCATTTATGTGAGTGATCTTAGCTGAAAGGAAATATTTAGAATTTATGTCGTCCTTTTAAAATTATAGATTTGGCAACCCTGGAGAGATTCCCAAGGCTGGGCAGAAAGTTACCAGATACCAACTGCAGATATTAAAACAATTTATAAGCTGTTCTAGATTGAAAGATCAATACCTGAATTTCTAAAATGAAATATGATTTTTCACAAAACTTTATTTATTTGCAGAAAACCATTTCCACATGGCTCCCCTCCCAGAGATGAAACTAAGGGATTAAATGAAGAGTCCTCTCAAAGCAAACGTAGTCGTACTTGATGATAACAAAAATAAAATACATTTAAAAGATACATGTAACTTATTACATTTTACTAAATCACTTAAATCTTACACTACGGCCATCACTTATGCTCTAATGAAACACTTATAATTGTCACTTTTATGTTTTTGAGCACTTCGAGTCTGAGATTTCTCTTGTTCCTTGTTCACGATTTTTACCAAAATTTCAAGGGAAAAAAAAAATCGAGAGAAAGGGATTACAACAATGGATAGAAAAAGTAAAAGTGATACGATTTCTGCAAGACTTAAGCGTTATCTTAGTATGGGTGGAGGTGTATGTTTGATTTGGATGAATTGTTCTAATGAATAGACAGTTGATAGAGAATCTTTCCTATCTAATAGCTGTTCCTCTTCTTTCACCCTCCGCTGAAAACAGCGAAGAGTATGGGTAACAAACGTACTCAAAGGGTTGGTTCACTCCTCGAATTAGGCTTGCCTTTCTATCCTCCAGATAGAAATCGTATGTCAAAAGGAAATTCATCCCCAGGAGTAAATCACCATCCCATTCTAATTCGGATACGACCACACACGGGGTCTGATAAATGACTGAATCCAACTCAATAGGAAGAACAACTTCTCCGATACTGTATTCTTCCCATTCATAATCAGTGCATATCAAACGCAAACGGAAATCGAAATTTTCCGTAGCTTTCTGAAGTAATTTCTCATGTACGTGTTGTTTAATGTAGTTCGATTGACAGCCGTCTTCAACAAGACCCAAAATCGTTTGCTCGTTGACAGAAGCTTTCGCGAAAATCTTGGAGTTATTATCGACAAGCATCTCGTCGCGAACACGAGAAGGCATTTCCGAAACAAGTGAAATAACTTCTTTATCGACGGCTTCGTGCGGGGTCCAGAAAACTTCGGACCACTCCGTTTTTCTTTAACGCACGCGTATTCAGTTCGTTGTTATAATCTTCAGGTTGAAACATTTGACTAACATAATCCCTAAAAGTGGTTCATGCAGTAAAATGTACTAACCAATATGGTTGTCAGACGCTTTTTGCGCAACCTCGTTCATCATGTAAGAAATTAAAAACCAATCGAATCTTCACAATGTCTCCGTGAACATTAAAATGAACGTAGTATCTCTCTAAATGCATCAACCTATTCATCCACGTACGGGGATACAAATGTACCGTATATTTTCCCCTTGAATAATGGAACATTGGGAATATTATTCGTCCAATTAACTTTCTTCAGACAGCACGGAAAAAATGGATTTACAAACAAGAAAGACGAAACCAGAAAGTAAAACTTATCCCGATTGTATACGACAGAAATGAAACGAAAAATTTAATCCCAAAATTATTTCGGTTTACATAAACGTTTAAGGAAATTATCGTGCAATGATACGATATTTTCTTGTCGATTTCAACATATTAAAATAAAATGAAAATGAAAAGGATTATTGGCAGACTATAAAAGTTCATATGACAAATATTATTAATACAATGACAGTTCACGTACTAAGGATAGAAATATATATACACAATTGATTAGAAATAATACTGTAATGTCGAAGTTAATTGAAATTTGCGAACTAATTTAATTTAAACCGAAAAACAAACAAAAATTGAACGATCGTAAAGCGCAAAGAAAAAAAAAAAAGACGAGGCTATATGCGCATCTACGAAACAACAACAATAACAAAAGAAAGTTATCAAAGAAAAAAAAAGAACCGAAAAACGTTTGCGTACCGACGTGGGTTAAAAGAAACAACCCTTAACTATATTTAAGTTTATTAAAACTAAACAACCAACAGAATAAACGTCAGATGTTTTCTTTCATTAAAAAAAAAAAAAAAATTGAGGGCGACGATAGAGTTTAAAAAGAAGAAAACAACGTATCTATCGAATGAAATGAACTAAAGTCTAAAGTACTACAGTATTTTCTGCGTAAACACTAAAAAAAAAACGAAAACTCACAATTTCATTATAATTTTTTTTTCTCAAAATTCAATGAATTTGCTCTACTGCGTCCCAATTGAATCTGTGTACTAAATTCTGCTTACACGTTAATCCCAAATGTACAGTGTGTGTGTGTATATATATATATATATTTTTTTTTTTTTGGATGTGACGATTACTCAGTAAAGAAAAGAAAATCCCAAGACGAAACATTTTCAAATAAAAGACGACAATTTATTCTCTAACAATATACACACACACGCACACACACACACACACACACACACACACATATATATTATATATATTTATGCAGGAAGGAGGGGGCCAGGGGCGAACGCCCACAAAAGTGCCTCTCCCTATAGAAGAAGAAGAAAGCCAAAATCAAGGTTCAAGATTATCGAGACGCCATATATATTAGTGATGTAGGTCACATCCGCATCCGCATCCGCGGAACATCCGCACATTTTCTCGCATCCGCATCCGCACCCGCATCACCGCACTTTGGACTGCGGATGTCGTGGGGATGTGGACCGTTGAGATAAAACGTCATTAATAAGCGGAAATTATCAAATTCTACTATATTAATAGAACTAGTTCATTGTGCGCAAAAGTGATGCAAGCGACAAGACGAGAGGCTGTTCTTGTATGAAGTTACTCTCTTGCAAACTACTTAGATCCACGTTACAAAGCTAAGTTATTTTCACCTAGTACATTAGAACGAGTTAAATCATCACTTGGCAAAGCAGTTGAAGAGCTTCAATCTCTTGAATCTGTCGCTTCGCCATCCACCAAAAGAATAAAAGTTTCAGTGACAGAACCAACACCTTCAACAAGCAAATCTATCACATAATCTGTCTCTCAGTTTCTTGAGTCAAGCAGCAATGACGAGACCTACGCGATGTCAAAAGATGTAGTAAAAATGATCGAGAGCTATCACCAAGAAAAACGCCTGGCTGCATGTGACAATCCTATTAGATGGTGGAAAAATACGCAGAATATCTATCTATACTTGAGTAAACTTGCAAGGAAACATTTAGCCTGTCCTCCAACAAACGTACCAAGCGAGAGATTATTTAGCAGTGCTGGATTAATATATGATGAAAAGAGAAACAGACTGGCAGCAGAAAAGGCAGAAAAATTAATGTTCCTTAAGCATAACCTTCCTATAATTAAGTTTGAACATTAAACGATGAACATCTTAGTTTACTTTATTTTAATTACTCATTTATAAATATGCCTAATAAAACTTTAAACTTAATATAAATAGTTATCAAGCTAATTAAAGATCTCTTTCTATAAGGGTGGAGGAGGTTGGGGAAAGAGGTCGGTGGGGTGCATTTGAGTTGGGTTCACGTCCCGCATCCTGGTAACACAATTATGGTTTCCAATTGTGGCTGAAACTCAACAAAATATAACGAATTTATTTGCAGACGAATTCACTAATTGATTTCTATATTAGTTAGATGCTTGATATTATTTTATATGTTCAGAGAAAAGTACAGCAATTATTGTACAATTAATCAATTATACTACATTATAGCTACAGCTCTCTCTATATAATAACTTATTATATACGTTAAACACAACAAATCTCGAATATATCCTAAAAAATAACGAAAATGTAGACATCCGCATCCGCATCCGCATCCGCGGATGTTGAAATCAAACATCCTCATCCGCATCCGCATCCGCGGATGTGAAAAAAATGACATCCGCTACATCACTAATATATATATATATATATATATATATATATATATTAGTGATGTACCGATTAAATGGAATCGGCCATTTTGGGGGCATCGGCATCGATCAAATTTAGCCGATTCTCTTACCAATTCTTTGACATTTTTTAATTTTCATTACACCCCAAAGTTTATATTTATAGACAACTGAAAAAACAAAAAACACTATTTATGATCATTTATAGCCATTCCAGAGTGTAATTATATAAAAGTATTTTACATTTACAAAAAAGGCAAAGTTTAATGAGTTAAGTTGGCCATAAATTTACATTTTTCCTAACTAGTTAATCTCTAAATATTATAAACTATCGTAATCTTCTACTCTATATTAATAATAATTCTATAATATATTAAGTTGTACTTTATAATTTATATATTAAACCATCTTATTATATTGACTTTATCTTAAGTACTTTAATAATTTTATAAACCCAAATTATATATTCATTTTTTATTCAAATTAGCACCAGGGACTTGAAATTTTAATAATTTTTTTATTATGGTTGACATTGTTGAAGAAAGAAAATACCTTCAACATAAGGAAAAATAATTACTTCAAATATTGGTAATCAATTTATGAAAGTAAAATAATATTATTTTATAATTTTACTGAGTAATAAAACCCTTTAATATTATTTAGCTATGGTATATGAGTAAGAAAATCTGGTGTTGTATATTGTGAAGTGAGGTAAGGAAAAGCATTTAAACGAATTTGGAATGTAAAAATATGAGCATTAAAAGCTTTCATAGTAGATTAGTAAAATTTTTGAAGGGAATTGATTATTTTAAAATCTAGCCAAAGAATCGGCATCGGTATCGGCAGTTTTTATGAAATCGGCATCGGCTAAATTTTGAAATCGGTATATCACTAATATATATATATATATACTTAAATAACGTAAAATTCGGAAAGTATTTAGAGAATAAAAAAAATTATATTTTGAATCCAAAAAATCTTCAACGAATACCAAAAAAAAAAAAATACGAATTTCTTTTTCACTTTCAATCTAGTAAAGAATATTAAGAAATTATCGTTTAACAACGAAACAAAACAAAAAGAGAATTCGGAAATTCTATTTTATTTAAAAAATAAAAGTTTAGAATATATTTTCGAATAATGAACGTTAAAGTTTCGTCAAAATATTGAAAATATAAGTAATAAAGTACCAAAAATTATCGTTTCTAGAAACAAAATTAAATTTTCTTCCCACAAATACACTTAAAACGAGTAAAAGCTAACCGCAGTGGACAATTTTTTTGTTTTATTAAAAAAAATATCCAAATAGCCTTTTATGCCATGAATAAATAAGTGGTTTTGTCAAATAGAAATTGTAAATAAATTTATAAATACTAGTTAAACGTTGGATTAGTTCGTGTGGCGTATGAACACCGGTTGTAAGAAGAGGCTATTTTGCCACTAAAATTCATTGGAAAATGAACGTTACTGTAAACAAATTTAAACGTGGTGGATATGCGCGTTCCAAGTCCCAACGCCTGGGCTAGTTAATTGTTATTATGGAAGGTGTCAATATGTCGTTTGAAAATTTGACAAATTTTATAGATGCCATAAAATTATGGCTGGAAAAGAGAATTTAATTAATGAATTACTAAAGCTGAATGTATTAAAAGATCTAATAAGCATGAAAAAGCAAAAATTCTAAGGTAATTACTCTAACCTAACCTAACCTAACCTAACCTAACTACCTACCTAACCTAACCTAACCTACAAAAAATAACCCACTTATATGTGGTTGTATGCTTTATTAAAAGTCCAATAAGCAATTTATTTTTATAAATTGAAACAAAAAATTTGTTCACTATAATTAACCTTAAAACGCTGTACTTTTCTCCATAGTTTATCCACATTTCACATACAATATTATCGCATATGGTAGGGTATGTGATTACATCACAAGCCATTTAATCATAAACCTGAAGAGAATCATTATTAGAAAAATAAATAAGTGATTATTATGTTCATACTTCTTTAAGCAACTGCGTATATTAAAATTTAAAGACATATTTGAAATACAGATGTGTTCTCTAATGTTCAGAGTTACAAAACAATCCGTTCCGATCATATTAATCGAGAATATAATAAACAATCAGATACGTCACAGACATCAAACAAGGTCTACGGAGTAATAGGCAAGCTATACTCTTCAACGTAGTAGAAATTCTTATTATTCAGAGGTGGAATAATGGAACCATCTAACGAATGAATTAAAATCAATCAATGCTCTCTTATCTTTCATAAAGCGATTAAAACTTAACAAATTCAAAAGTTACGATTTTCATCTCGCATTCATACTGGTTTCATTATTCGTTGTATTAAGCTTCTAATATGAAGATATGTCCTTGTCTGTAAGTTCCTTTCCGTTTTAAGTCATAAAAATTTGTAGGATTTGCAAAATAATGTGTATATAAAAATATTTTGCTTTTAAATGTTCAAAATACAACACAGTATGTCCTAGTCTACAGATCTACAGAAGCTAAGGCTAACAAAGACCCTAAGATCCACTTTAAGTTCTCTTTAGTTTATGATTATCTATTATAAAAATGTATACAAATTTTGTAATCATATCTTTTGTATAACTTATAATTATATCGAATTAGTAGATTTCGGCCTATACAGCTTTTGCACGCTTGTTAAGGTCAGTTTACAACTGTATCCAGACTCTGTATTTAGTAATGAAATTATACTCATATATGAAAACTATTTTATGTTTGTAAATAAATAAATAAAATAATAAAGTAACATTGATGCGACACGTTGTTTTTCCAAGAACAATTATATTTTTCTTAATGTAATTTCTTGACACCCTTTCAATTACTTATCTATAGTACTTCGATACTATAATACACGATCCGACATTAATCTTACTTGCAAAAAGCACCTTCCATTTTTCCTCGTTGCTTCGTTGCGTTTACAAACTCCAATTCATCTGAATTCTGTAATTTGCCACGATCCGTTCTTTTTTTTTACGACATCAACCATTGTCTATACGTTGACAAAGTTCTTTCAGATTTCGACAATACGTTGTACAGAATCCATTACGTCACAATTCTGTAAAGTCTCATGTTCTCTGGACGTTATACAGTACAGTACGTTGAGCTGATGCTGTGCATCGCGGTGTCAACGTTTAACAGAACTTAGATTCGTAAAATTCCCGTAACGACGTGCTCTAAATTTCTCCAATTAAATCAAATAATTTCGATCGCTGTCTACAGCTAAAGACGAACAAAATAGCAGGTCCTCCGTTCAAACAAAGTGAGCGAGATCACCTTGGCAGAATTTGCCACAGTTGGGAACCGAAGGGAAAATTCCATCCCTCGTTCCGGAATCCTTTTGATATACAGTATATCGTGGCAAGGGTCGCCACTGTCGAGAATGGACGTTTTACCTCTTGTATAGTGACTCGGTATGTCTCCTCGTTGCCCTACAACGAAGTTGATACCATTAATTACAAGTTCTCCTCTCTAGCTTGAGGCCGATTCCAATCTGATTGCGTGTTTACGAACAATTACACGCTCCTAGATTTTTGCGTCCTTTCTTTTCGATGCGTTGCAAAGAGAACACTTCAGTTTCGTGAAAAGGATAAAAACGAGGGCGTTATCCTAAATACAGTTTTATTTCACAGAAAAGCATTTTGCACAAGAATAAATAAGGAGGCAAAATTAGGAGTGAATTTTGTATTTGTTCATTACACTTGTTTTTTTTAGAGGATTTAACAGATAACTTTTTCTTGAAACAAATGACCAGGGTTGCCACCCCAAAAGTTTTCCTCGAGTCCGAAGATTTTATATTAAAATTTTTTTAGGAGCGGAAACACTTCTCTGTACTTTACTTTATTATTGGTTGATTAACTGATTATAAAGAACATAAGAACATAGAACAAACAACATAAGAACAAACAAATACTTACAAAAAATAGTTTCATAAATACATGAACGTACTTACTTCAAATTACACTGTTAATTTTTTTAACTAAAATAAGTTGTTGTTGTTGTTGTTGTTGGTTAGCCGATCAGTCCACCCTGATCGAGCAAGCCGGCGGCACGCGGGTAACCGATCGCCCTCTCCGGAGTGGACCAGAGGTTCAGCGCACTAGTGGTGTTGTGTTGTGTTGTGTTCTATGTTGTGCTAGAGCGGTACAGTCTGTCATAATGTGTTCAATTGTCAGTGGTGTGTCCTGGCACAGGTGGCAGGTGGCGTCTGTGGAGTTGTCTAGTCTGTGTTTATATGTCTGTAAGTTGGGGTGATGTCTACTAAAATAAGTAATAAGAGTATGTAACTGATAACTACAAAACAGAGCCCGGGCAGTGTTGCCATCCCTATAGATTAATTTGTAGATCTACAGATAATTATGATCTTTTCAGATTCTTAGGTCTCTTCTTCAGATTTGTTTTCACTAAAGTGCTACAGTCGAAAACTAATAGAATGATAGTTAACTTGTGATAGTTAAGCAAGTAATACTGTATATTGAAAGGATGGCACCACTGCCCAGAGGCTACGGCCATGATGGTGCTCTCAGGCAGAGTTGGCAGTGAAATATATTTTTTGAAAAGTAGCGAAGTTTATTAAAATACATAACAAAGCAAAAATAATTTTAAATAAAACTTGAAATTTGTATAAAGATTCCAAGAGTTAGTTTAAAAAATATTTCAATTATAAAATCTGCTAACAGATCCTAGAATGCATGAAAATCCGGAGATTTCACAATTCCGACCTATTCCGACCGGAGTCCGGTCCGGAGGCTAAATTTCCGGAGACTCCGGCCCAAATCTGGAGAGGTGGCAACCCTAAACAATTCCAGATAATATTCTGGACGAGAACTAACTTTTTCCTGTTCTCGGTAGTGAGTCCAAGCTTTATCTCCGAGGATGTAGCTATAGATGTCACTTTTATGATAGATTCCTAAAGTCACAAACTTTTAATCCAATAATGGTTTAGCAAATAAACTGTAAATTTTAGTTTATAAGTAACTCGTTTATGTGACTGATCTTAGCTGAAAGGAAACATTTAGAATTTATGTGTCGTCCTTTTAAAATTATAGATTTGGCAACCGTGGAGAGATTCCCAAGGCTAGGCAGAAAGTTACCAGATATCTACTGCAGATATTAAAACAATTTATAAGCTATTTTAGATTAAAAGATCAACACACACACACACACATATATATAGTGACACAACATCTTCAGAGACACCTGCAGATTATCACTCGTTCGTTCTGCTTCACAAAATTTATTTTTTCTTTGTCGCATCTCTACTGTTGTTTGACCAGAGTCAAGTACATCTCCCTTGAAGCATTCTCTCATTTCGACTACCAGACAAACGTAGATTCGGAACCTCTTCAGTCAGCTGGGAACTGCCCAGAACGCCAGACATTCTGCAGATTATCGCGCGATTCATATTAATTTCTTAACTTAAACTAATCAAAATTCATTCATTCACCCAAAATTACTTTTCACTAATTACTAATTAATTATTATGTTTTTGTCATCTTTGTTATCAACATTATTCAGAAAATTTAAGCATTTTTCTCAGTGCGCAATTAAACCAAGCATTCAAGTAATCTTGACTCTGTATTCAATTCATAATAATTTTAATTCTAATGATTGTAATAATATAATTTCATCGTTATTTAATTAAAGGAAAATCAACAAAGCCTATTAAACTCCTTTAATGACATTTATTATTTTGATCGAAAGGTCTGGTGACCTTGAGCCTCAAACAATCATTTAATGGTCTACACCATAGGCCGGAATATATATATATATTAATATTAGTTTTTAGTTTTTAAAAACGCATTTTTTGTAATTATTTTATTTTAAATATACAGGATGTTCATAAAATATTTGAACGATTTCAATCTTTATTAATGTGATAACCCAATAACATACAAAGAAACAAGTTTTTCCATGTGACTCGGCACAGCTACAAGTTTTACATACATGTTTAATAAATTTCAACATGTTCACCATTGGTCGCCCGAACAACATCCAATCGATATTCAATTTCTCGCCATGTGCGTTCAAGCATGCCAGCATCAAACATCACTATTGCAAATCTGATCCTGATTCGTAGTTCATGGATGTTGACAACCTTGGTCTTGTAAAAAAATAATTTATTAATTGCTCTATCGCTTACATATGCTTCATGCTTTATAACTTATTTAGTATGAAAAATATTAACGAATAAAATCGTGCAGATCTTTTATGAACGACCTGTATATAAAATTTATAAATGCAACTATAAAATTTTTATCTAAACAAAAATGTTCAATAGAATCCTGATGTAGAACAAAATTATGAATACCCGATCTGTGAAGTCAACTCTGTAACACCGCGTGGCGTATTGGAGATAAGGACTCTGCACATTGCGTGGGAGTTCTCGTTGCCGTCCATTCGAATCCGGTAAGTTTAAAAAGGGACCCATCATTCACTTCATTTTTTCAAATACAACAACAACCCACAAGATCCGGTTTTTCTTATGTAAAATTTAAATCTGAATTTATTTTCTTCTATGGTATTTCTTGTGTAAATTGATATTAACGGAGATATAAGCAATTTTTGGATCGATTAAAATAGATTGAAATAGTACTGTATGGTGGTAATTATTCGTTTTACCCCTTCGGGTCGATTTTGATATGAGAATAGTTTTTCTGGTGTATTTTGGTGTTTTATTCAAATCTGACCTTCATTTCTCGCTCAAATGAATTACTGAATGCCCTTTAGGTTAATTGAATGCCCAGTTAAGTCAACCGATCATCAAGGGCGTACAGTTGACCTAACCGGGCATTCAATTAACCTAAAGGGGCATTCAATAATTCATTTGCGCAAGAAATGAAGGTTAGATTTGAATAAAACACACCAAAATACACCAGAAAAACCTATTCTCATATCAAAATCGCCCCGCAGGGGTAAACCGAATAATGACCCCCATACTATTTCAATCAATTTTAATCGATCGAAAAATTGTTTATATCTCCGTTAATATCAATTTACACAAGAAATACCATAGAAGAAAATAAATTCAGATTTAAATCCTACATAAGAAAAACCGGATCTTGTCGGTTGTTGTATTATGTGAAAAAATTAAATAAATTATGAGTTGTATAACCCACAAGATCCGGAAAAAGTTCATATCTATATATACTGTACATAACTGAATAATATGGTAGTTAAGTTAGAATTAAATTAATTCTAGTAGAAAAATTAAATTTCAGAGAATTCAACTTAGGCTTCGTTATGATATGTTGAAACGGGACAAAATCCAAAGTGAACTTAATTTATGTTTTGTACATTTATCGTGGTTTCTCATGCTGCGTTGTACTGTACTTTCTACGTACCCTGGTTTGCTAAACCCTGTAAAAAGAGTACTCGGAAAGTATATTTAATGTCAGATGTACTCTCGGGCATTTGGCGTACGTTCGGAGCTGGGGTACTTCCCGTAAACGTTTCAAATACTTCGTAATTCGAAAGCACATTTAATATCAGATATACGCTCGGATTCGGAGGTAGATGATTTTTGGAATAAGACATCCTTCTGTGTGTGTGTGTGTGTGTGTGTGTGGTGGTGTGAACTATTTATGTAATGTATTCTTTTTCTGAGCAAAGATTGTTTATCTAAAATTATAGATATACAGAAACCAAGGCAGTAATAGTCTAACAAATTATCTCATTCCTCGTCCTGCGCGCGTCTATTCACTTTCTTCCTACACATCTTTCATTCACGAATGTATGCAAATAAGAATGGATAATAATTCTGGTCCATAACCGGATTCAAATCCACGTTTGATGAAATCAGAATCTCAATCCGGGATCGTCTCCTGAAAAGGCGGATTTGAAGTTTGGATCTTGTTATGGACGAGAATTATTAATTTTTATAATATTCATTTCTCATCTCTCTCTCTCTCTCTCTCTCTCTCTCTCTCTCTCTCTCTCTCTCTCTCTCATGATTTCACAACTTAAACTCTAGCTTCAAAGAAAGGAAAAAGAACAGTTTCATATTAACGTAGAAAACCATTCCGACCGTATGTTCATTCAGGGTAAGAGCAGCTAGCAGCAGCATTTTCAAGTAAGCGGAATGTCAACGCAGTAACGAAACCTCCCTTGGGGCATTGGTTTCTGCGAGTATGTAGAGGAATTACGGCATTTGGAAGAGTGAAGTCCATGGTAGTGGTTATCGCGTCTGACCGGCAATCGGAAGATCCCGGGTTCGATTCCCGGTGGTACTTCATTTTTTCATTTGTTGTTTTCTCTTTCTCGTCTTGCGCGGAATATCTCCTATACAAGCGTCGTTCTTTACGATATATATATATATATTATATATATTGTGTTAGCCTTTATTTAGAAAGAAAAATTAATGAACGAATTTTGATGAAGGAATGCAAACAGCGGCACTCATCTTTCCATTGGTATCGTATTTAAAACATTCGCGTCTCTCCGTCGTGAGAATTTTCAACTTGGGTAATTTCAGTTTTTAATTAAAAAATACCTTGGCAAAATTACATATTTTTTTAACCAGAGTCGCTTGGATGAGAAAAAAAAGAATAATTATGTAGATGAGAACGGGCGGAAAAGAGCGTTCTCTAAATTTCAAAAGACGATTAACTCCAAGAAGAATAAGAATAAGAAGAAGAAAAAGAAGGAGGAGGAGAAGGATTTTCATTGTGAATCGTGTGGTATGAGTGTGATTTAGTGTCATTCCGAGGGAGGTATTATTTAAATCTAGTTCTCGTGCTTTACAAGACATGTGACCTCCCCTCCGAGTTTAGATGACACACACACACACACACACACACATACATACATACATACATACATACAGGGCGTCCCCAAAAAATGTATACACACTTTAACAGCTGATAGCTCAATTGATGTTTCTTTCTTTCCAAGTTAAACCCATTAGAATTAATAATGGCAGTCAGACTAAGCTTTGAACAAAGGAAATTCATTCTAAAATGCTACTGGAAGTGTGAAAACGCAGTTGAAGTGCAAAGACAGTTTATGAGGGAGTTTCAAACAGATCCACCAACGCGACTTACCATCACTCGAATTAGAGATAAGTTTGAAGCCGATGGAACTGTTCAGAATGTCCACAAGAAGCGTTCCGGAAGACCACGGACATCGACAAGCCCCACAAAGCAAGAAAGAGTACTGGAAACGTATCACCAAAGTCCAAGAAAATCTGTGCGGCAAGCGAGTCGTGAGGTAGGAATTTCAGAATCGTCTGTCCAACGCATTTTGAAGCGCTGTCAATGGAAAAGTTACATTCCAAGATTAGTCCATGCTATTAATGAAGATGATGATGATCCGGACCGAAGAGTGGAGTATTGCGAGTGGTACTTGGCACGATGTGGATGTGGATTGGACGAAGTGGTTTCGTAGAATACCCTCCGCGTTCACCAGACCTCACACCACTAAACTTTTTTTATGGGATACTTAAAAGACAAAGTCTACGCTATAAAACCTGCAACAGTCGCTGAATTGAGAGCAGCCATTGAACGAGAATGCACACAAATACCAAACGAAATGTTTCGTGATGTGTGCGATTCCATTGCTTCGCGTTATCAGCAGTGCCTGGACCAGAACGGACGTCAGTTTGAAAACAGGCGTTGACAAAACAATTAAATAATGTCTGTAGATTCTATTACATTTTGAAAATGAAATGTATTTTAATAAACACTGCCTTTATAAGTATTTAAAGTGTGTATACATATTTTTTGGGACGCCCTGTATATCACAACTTGTAGTTAATATTAAAAGTAGAACGTAAACCGGTTCATCCTATTAGTAGCCATATTTTTCAGACACGACCTTATTATTTATCCAAATGGAGTTTCCATTTACTCATATTCTCTCTAAAGAGCAGTCATTTTATACTTACTCGCTAAACAGGGTCCTATGGGACCATTTAGCTAGATCTGCGGTGTTGGGACCTTCGGTCCCAGTAATTATGGGGTGCTGGAGTACAGATATGATAACAGTTGCTCAATAGTAGAATTTTATTTTGAACATGTATGAACTAAGTATTTACAGTTTACTTCAGTACTTCATGGAAGACCACATTATTTGTGAATGTTCCGACAGTAATTGGGGGGCCTGCGGCTCCCCAATTCCTGGGGGTTCAGTTATTTGGTCGATAAAACTATAAAAAAGAACGCAGTCATTAAAATCTTAAGCTTCACAAATCTTGATGCAATGTGAAGCTCAAGATTTTCATGGCTTCGTTCTTTTCTATAGTTTTATCGCGGTGCTGGGGCCTTCGAGTCCAGTAATTGGTGGTGGGGGAGGATGCTGGTCACACATATATTTTCGTTCATTACTCATCACCCCTATCCACCATACGAAGTTTGGTCGAAATCGGTTCAGAAATGTAAAAGATTTTCTGCGGACAGACAGACAGACAGACAGACAGACAGACAGACAGACAGACACATTTTCGGTGAATTATAGTAGTAATTTCACGCTAAAGAAACTGCAATATTTACAGTTCCAAAAGGTGGCTATAGCTATGCTCTTAAACTCCTTTTCTCTCTAATAGGTTTTGGATTGTATGCCAAAGCCTATGTTCAGTTTTGAGTCATAAAATAGGACAAATTCCGTCTTAAGTCCAATGAATGGAGACTCCAAACTGTGGACAAATGTTAACTTTAGTTCAATTTAATTAAATGGACTCGGTATATACACAAAAATGAGCTTCACATTTCTTTACAACTTTTCCTTTATTTCTGAACGTTCTTCTCCGTTCTGCTTTTACTCCTTTTCTTCTTTACACTTCGACGTTTCCTGGGAAAGCGTTCCGAACCTCACTTTGTTCCTCTTTCCATCAGTGAAGTGTCTCCTTTATGGCCATTTCAATTCACCTCAACGATTCGAATCTTCAGATTCATTTCAATGCTAATTCACACTCAGATGCTTTTGTTCTTGCAGTTAATACGCGGCAAATTTCATCATTTGGACGAAATTAATGTGGTGATGTTTTAAGAGGATTGCTAATTTTGCCCAAGTTCAGTTCCTTCGCTTAATTTTCAATGAAATTTGGGAATAAAAATTTCCCTTGCTATCCCGATACTCTCATTAATCAGTTTCATGAATCATGAACGTTTGAACGAGTCCCATAATTTAAATGAAACGTTTATAAAAATGGACATTATTATTATTATTATAGAATAAATTTAAGTTTTATTCTCACGCATGCGCATAAAGGAACTCCGAAACTTATTGACTGTTTCTGTTTACCCAATCTTTTCATTTTATTTATTCTTTTGATTGGGGACGCCTCTCAATGGATAGCTTTTCCTCCATTTAACACGCGCGCGCACACACATACACACACACACACATATGAATATGCGCAAACGAGAGAGAGAGAGAGAGAGAGAGAGTGTGTAAAAGGAATCCAGCCATGATGGAATGACAATCAAGGCTGTTAACGGAAATCATCTAAAAGATAACTCGTTTCATTTCCTAGAATTAAAAAAATAAAATAATTTTCATATTCACATTTTGATACAAATGCGAAAGAAAATGTTAAGGAAGCCAAATAATTAGCTAATTCAATTTCCTTATTGAAATAACGTCGCGTTAACGGCAGAATAACGTCTTCCTTAACGGTGATCCCGAGGAAGTCGCGACATTATCGCGTTAAAAGACGTTTCCGATATCGGATTTATACCCGCATCGGTGTTTCATCACGCGTAGAAAGACGAGCAATGGATGGCTTCATTAGGTCCCAGCTGCGAGCTAAAGCGATATGGCGTTTTCATTCATTCTTTCGAGGGTAAGGTAAGAAAACATTTATGCATGATTTCCGGGTTTCTTTATTAGAAGAAATATCTATTGTTCATTAATGTATATCGTCATACGTCATTGCTGTAAACTCAAAAATCTAACAGCAATGTAGAGTACGTATTATTGTCTTTGTAGCTCTATAATAGTCCTTATGAATGTCATATGATGAATTATGAACAAAATTTCTAACCATATTGGGTACATCATACATTTTACTATAAACGGGAACGTTCCAAAATCCTTCAAATTGAAGCGCTTAAGTGGACTGTTTTGCAATTTTAATGTGCCAAGTAACAAAGGATTTCTATCATTGACCGTATGAGTTCTATTTTTGATGTGTATATATATGAGGTAAAAAGAGAGAAAGTAAGTGCTGTGTTAGTGTCTATGCGGTCCATAGTTTGGAATCTAATTCCGAGAAGAACCCTTCTTTAACCTCTTTTGATATGTTAAAAGGAGAACCAAACAATTTAAAATTTTCTTGCCATTCAGAATTTCACTGATTATAGTATAAACAACAAAATTAATTTAAAAATTTGGACCCAAGTACGACGACTCGACGACTCGGTACGACGACTCGGTACGACGACTCGGTACCCAGCTCAAACTACAACTAAATAAATGAGAACCTACGGATTAAATCTGTCTTAAAGTATACTTATTACATTATAAATCATTTTTAGTAACTCAATTACAAAAACCACACTTTGTATGGATATATTTTAATTTTTCTCCAACGTTCCCTTAGGGCCTTACCAAACACACTCGTACATTCATAGATCGAAACGAGTTGTATCTGGTCAAATTAAGGTACCAGGAACCCATATTTAAAAAAATAAATAAAAAATAATAAATATATATATATATATATATATATATATATATATATCGTAAAGAACGACGCTTGTTAGAAGAACATTCCGCGCAAGATGTGGAGGGAGAACGAACAAATGAAAAAATGAGGTAACCACCCGGGAATCGAACCCGGGATCTTCCGATTACCGGTCAGATATGATAACCATTACACCATGGGCCTCACTCGATCTTGCGCGGAATGTCTTCTATACAAGCGTCGTTCTTTACGTTAATTATACTGCGTGTTCTTTGCAGTTGAAAATGTATATATGTGCGGCATGCGGAAGGTGCCCCCCTCGGGGCATTGGTTTCTGCGCGTATGTAGGAGAATTACGACTTCTGATCGAGCGAGGCCCATGGTGTAATGGTTATCATATCTGACCAGCAATCGGAAGATCCTGGGTTCGATTCCCGGGTGATTACCTCATTTTTTCATTTGTTCGTTCTCCCTCCACATCTTGCACGGAATGTTCTTCTAACAAGCGTCGTTCTTTACGTTAATTATACTGCGTGTTCTTTGCAGTTGAAAATGTGTATGTATATATATATATATATATATATATATGAGGAAATAGTTTTGGTGACAAAGCTAACAAAGAAAACTTTCTTCTAAAACTTCTTATAACTGCTTTTCTCCACTCTAACACGTGACCCTCGAGTAAGGTAAATACAAAAGTTTTTCATAAAACGAATGATTCGTTTTAAGATTCGTTTACCTTTAGGAATATCCACCATTCCTACCCCACGCCATCACTATGCTTCAACTCATCTACAGGAAGCTACGGCACTCAGTGTGCCAAAAGTTTGAGAATGTAAATGGCACTGAATTATCAAACTGTTTTATTTCGTAACAATCACTCTCCTTTACAAGAGCGTGAGAGGGTCGCAAATGCAATCATGGCTATACTGATTTCGGTCGAGAATTCATTAATATAAACAGGATAGAAACAGATAATAAGAAAACTTGGTTCCTTTTTTTTTTTTTTTTTTTTTAACAGAATTGGGTCACTACAAATAGTATCAAAGATCCAATATTGGTCAGCTGACCCAAAAATAAATGAATTCCTGCTGTTTTACCTCACAAAAATCTGTAAGTAAAGTAATGAAAAGTAAAGCTCTTAATCCTATTCATATAGGTTCATATATATTATATATATATATATATATATATATCATGTACGAAAACACAGAACATGCGATCCGGACAGTTATTACCTGATAATCTTGTTCCTTATCGTATTTTATTACTGCTGTCATACATTTTTATGTCCCTGTGATCAATATGGCTCAACTCGATAATAATGTTCCTAAGCCCATAATGAGTGTGATATAATATATATATATATATATATATATATATATATATTATATATATATATATTATAGTATATATATATATATATATAATATATATTATATATATATATATATTATATATATAAAACCTCGTTAACCTCGTTGCGGTTCCGTGTGTCGGTCTCTCTTTACACGAAGGTCAAGCTGGTGGCCCGGCCTCTAGGCCTGACTTGCTGGAGGAGCGAATAAAATCAAAGTAAAGGTAAAATCAAAGTTGTAATTTCTCTTTGAAGAATGCATCTATGTCAGGTATCGCTTTGTCACTTTTTGGGGACTGAAGACTGGTTCATACTGGGCTCTCAGTGTTTCAGATATTCCTTTTAGATCGTCTGTTAGTTCATTATTTCCTTTGCCTAAGGGCCCGATAGTAGCGCGCGTTTTTGTTTTCCTTTTCGCATAGTTGTAGAAGTATTTTGGATTTTCCTTTATTGCTTCTACCGCCTTTTCCTCTTCCCTCTCTGTATGGCCCTTTATCAGAGTTTGTATTTCCCTATCAATATTCTCCAGTTTGTCTTTTATTACTTTCCTGGCATTGTTGTCTCCGCAATTTGCTAACTTCGTCGCTATTCTCTTTCTTTTGCGGAATATTCTTCTCTTTTGCTTCTCTAGCCAGTTCCTCTTTCCTTTTGCCTGTGCTTTCGGAGCATATTTATCCAAAATTCTCAATATATATATATATATATATAATATATATATATATATATATATATATATATATATATATATATATATATATAAATTCACGTCAGCGTTTTGGGAAATAGATGATCTTTACAAATATTTAGTGTGTCATCACTTGGGGACATCACCGGGTGTTGTAACTCTGTGTTAGGTTTGTAACGCTGAATGCGCATGCATAACGACACTGAACTCGCAGGGTACAAAATGGTTTGGTGGCCAAGATTGGTTCCTCACATGATATCACTATTTCAATGCTCTAAGCTGGAAAGAAGGTCGTGAAACGGAACGACTAATCCACATTGGTGTCATTCAGACATTTTCAAGAAAAGAGCATCGTTCGGATGCCTGTCTCGGTTTGCCGACTTGATAGAGTGACCCTGGGTGAAGCTTGGGTAAGATTCCAAGAATCGGAAGGTAAACGGCATTCCATAGAATGACGGTATCCCATCTACCCTGAAAAGAAACTTCAAAGACTCACCATCTGTCTCACCATTCAAAGGTGCCTGAAGCCATCATTCGGGATGGAAAGGGTATCATTTTGGTGGATTAACTGCCGGATCAAAAAATACCGAATGCTGACTACTATATATAGAAAGCTACTGAAAATGTCACTTTGTTAAACCATTCGCGAATAAACGTGCCTGGATTTTGACACAAGAAGAGGTTCTTCAGCCTGATAATGGCTACAGTACACGATTCGAAAATTTAATTAGGAGGTGCTTATTCATCCTCCATACAGTCCTGACCTGATTCCAATAATTTCTACCTAATGGGAGCACCTACAAGAGGAATAGATTTGGAGACCGCTGTCCACCAGTGGTCTGCACATCAATCAGAACAGTTCAGTTCTTCGCTGACGGCTTCAGGAGCCTCAGACATTCAGACACTGACGGGAAGAGTGGTGTAATGTCCAAGAAAATTTAAGTATCGTTTTCTGTTCTTCTATCACTCTTATATTACTGATATTTTTTCCGGGAACTTCTGCGCGCGCACACACACACACACACACACACACTCGTGTGTGTGTGTGTGTGTGTATATATGCAGACGGTTAACAAAAGTAAATAGATACCACGATGATTGTTCTGAAGAACAACTGGCAAATCTCATTAATGGAGTCCAGAACGTTTTGTGTCAGCTTTACATAATGGAGAGGGGAAAACAACACGATTCTAAACATATCAATTCAATAAATCTCTTATTATTTATCGAATTTTATTATCAAATAAAAAAAACCTGATGAAAAAAATCCCGAAGCTGTCTATTTATTTTTGTCAACCCTCTGTACAAGACTACTTTCTGAAGCGGTTGCGCTACAAGTATAACTAAATGAAAAGCGCATATTTTCCCTTCATCGGGGGAAGGAAAAAAGGTTGGGAGGGGCGCGGAGGGGTGAAAGCCAACATACCTTTAATTATTCTTGTCGTAAAAAAGCGAATCCATGGTGCCTTTTTATCGCATATATAATCGTGCTGCAGAGTTCGTCTGTGATCTTTAGAGGGTGAACTTCGGCTCGCTTTTGAACCCCGAGTTTTAATGACTGATTTGCATAGGAACAATTAATAAATTCGAGACTCGTGACCTCGAATGCCAACGATGCAGGAAAGGCTTGCATGCGGAATTATTTCCTTGTATTTTTTGAAGGGTAAGAGATTGGGGAGGATGGGGGCGGGGGGGGGGGGGGAGTTTACAGCGTATACGCAGGCCCCGTAATAAAAGATCTTTACGAGAAGTCATTTCCTGTAAACGCTTTAATTAAGCGCATAAATAAGTTTTGAAATTTCGTTCCACGAAAAAGGAGGTTTTCCGAAACAAGATTCGTTTTGGGTCTCCGCATCGGGAGTAAATACTTATAAAGGACGCACGCAGCAACAACGCCTGCTGCGTGCAAAGAGTTTTCCATCGGGTAATTAGCTTCTTATTTCAATATTAATTAATTCAAGATAAACATAACTATATAAAATATTTATATTCTTCGTAACTCAATAGAAATATTCGTGTCTCCAATTGCCAATCATAACTTGTGGATTGAAGCTCTTGCGGAAGAAAATCAGTTACACCTCGTTACAACTTCACTCATAAGAACCAGTTACAAACTTTACTCTACATTCGTTTTTTATTAGAAACTTTAACTAAATTTTATAATTTTAATTCCAAATGAAAAATTTAAAAAAAAATTTCTATTACTAACTTGGGGTACTTCATTTAACTTTCTCAAAAAAATTTAAAAAATAAAAAAATAAAAAAATTCTCCATAAACATTTCCGAAAAATAATTGACTTCAAAATTAAGTAAATTCTCTTTATTTTCTCAAAAAAAAAATAATAATTACGGAATTCTTGTCTTCAAAAAAGAAAAAAAAAGAAAAAAGAAAAAATTACAAAATATAAATTACAAATTCCTTATTTGCATTTTATTGAATCATAAACCAAAAAATATTTATGAATTTTTACATTGTCTCAATTTTATTTCGTAAATATATATTTTCTTTATTTTTTCTTTTTCAAATCTGTCTCTTATTTTCTTTCTTTTTTTATTCTTTTTTTAAAACTTGCATTAAAGATTATTTTTATTCCTAATTGATTCCTACATCATTCCAATTATATATTGTTTTAATTAGATTTTAGTGTTAAGGTCATACGAATTCCATGACATGTAATTTATAGGTTGTTGAACAGAGAGAGAGAGAGAGAGAGAGAGAGAGAGAGAGAGGAGAGAGATATATATATATAGCTAGATAGATAGATAGATAGAGAGAGAGAGAGAGAGATAGATATATAGCTAGATATATAGATAGAGAGAAAGAGAGAGAGAGAGAGAGGAGAGAGAGAGAGAGATAGAGAAATAGATATATAGCTAGATATATAGATAGATATATAGATAGATAGATAGATAGATATATAGATAAATAGATAGATAGATAGATATATAGATAGATAGAGAGAGAAAAGCAAGTGAATTAGAAACGCGAATGAGATTTAATTTGTGCTTTTAAGCTCCTTCGAGAATAACACTTCGATTCGACATGAATGAGATTCGGTCGAACGGAACGTGTTAAAGATGTGTGCAACCAAGTCGAAGAGCATAATCTGTCCGTACATTAAGTTCATTCTGACATGTGTACGTCTCTCTCTCTCTCTCTCAAGCATTTCTAGAAAGAGTAATTTTTTTTATATTAAATATTAACATACCAATACTATAATTAGCGAACGTCTTAATAAGGAACAAGAATTTTCGTTCTCTTCCAATATGCCAAGTGAAATGTGAGAATTTGAGCCCAATTTAAAGCCTGCTACGAGCTAAGACCGGCTCACGGCTTACTGCAAGCTATTGAAAGGCTACAAATCCGAACCTGTTAAATGTGTATCCTCCAATTTCTAAGTCAATTAGAAAGGTTTCCAAAGAAAATTTGAAGTGAGAATGAGGTCTTAATTGGAGTAATCACTCCATTCCAGTTGGAATTCTGCGTCTTTGGAATCGAATTCCAAGTTTCATCTTTGAAGGGACTCAGCCAATCAGAGCAAAGGAAAAATCTCTAACTTGTTGGAGCAGGAATGAAAAAATATATGAGATCGAGGGAGTCAGCACAGTGGGGAAGAATGAGAAAATGAGCGTGTGTGTGTGTGTGTGTGAGAGAGAGAGAGAGAGAGAGAGAGAGAGAGAGAGAGAGAGAGGAAAAAAAAGTTCACTGAAGCAATGTACAGCCGTGGCCCAAATTTTAGCGTCACCCTAAAATTTACTGGGATGAAATAAGAAATTACTTACGAACAGCATTAAGATATTTTGAGTACTAATAAAATCGTTAAACTTGTCAAAATTTGTGAACTTGTCCCAGAAAGATTTGGAGTAATTTTTATGAATTATGTGTTATTTTTTTTTTCATTTTTGACATTTTTTGACAGCTATAAGTAAAACTACAAAATTATATGGATTTCACTCCATCAACAGAACCTCATAACACCAGTTATAAGTTTACAATATAACTCGTTTTCATAGGACGAGTGGTCCGTTGAGTGGTTGAAAAGATACTGTAGTATGGGTGTGTATAAAGTAACGCGAGTGAAAAGACAAATCAGATTTGAATTATATTAACGCGCGTGAACATGGACGAATAATATTTATTACATGTACTTTATAACAACTGTATATTCGATAGTAAAAAACAAGTTGAAACTAGTTTAAACCTGTTCTAATCGGATTTGTCTCCTCTTCACCTCCGTTACTTTATTGCAAATAATTATATATACTTGTTTTTATTCCAAAGAAAATGTTATGCTTTATTCCGTTCCTCCCAGTGGAGGGAGTATCACTCCAGTGAGCGTTTGTAAAGTCTAGGGATGCGTTCAGAGTAAGGGGGTCGCAACGAGAAAGGATTTAAAGATATGCAAACTCGAGTATTAAGGCCACTGTAGCAAATGTGATGTAATTAAAATTACATTACTAGAACAAGAGAAATAAATGTATTCATTGTATTGTGATCATTTTTTCAAATATAGTTACATTCACTAATCATCGTATTGTTTGCTAAGTCTGTATCCACGAAGTAGACGTTCAAAACTACTGTTTGGTGAAAGGGGTAGTACCTTTAAAAAGGTTGGGAACCACTACCTCATACTTAGAAGTTAATATTTTTAATTATAGTTTTATATGACCTCAATATTTGGTCGGGAGGGAGATGTGGCTCTAGTGCATGAAATGGACGATGTGTTAGAGAGGTTTCAGCTTATTCTGGAATCTAGATTATCAATGAACCCAGTCACTAAAATCTATACTTTCACCTGGTAACTTCTCGTAAATATTACGGAGTTTGTACACAGAAAAAATTACTCAATTGGGACACCCAAACGCCTGGTTAAATATTTTCCAGTCATTTCAAATGGCTGCACTATGTTTGCTCCAACTGTTTAGTTCGTTAACCAGAAAATAAAAGTCGTTATAGTGGAATCATCGCGAAGTTGAATTAAACACTGGTTGTTTACAAATACTGTAATGAACCATGTTGTTTGGTGATGTAAGAAAGTATTTTTATCTATCATAAATACTTGAAAGTTAAATCTAAGTTATTCTCAAACATTTTTATCAAGAAAATGCAGAGCTATGTCGTAGCCAGTGTCCTAACATCGCTCCCCGTCGATCAGCGAAGTTAAGCGACATTGAGCCTGGGAAGTCGTTGGATGGGAGACCGTCTTCTGCGTCCAGATGATATAGCTACCCGCGTTTCGGATCTCAATAAAGCTGTAGGTTCGTATGACCTTCAATATCGCGAAGGAGATTAAACAGACCCCATCTGTTTTAACAAATTACTTTCCAAAAAAACTGCAAGAGTCTACGGATTTCACTACCAATATTTCACTTTCTAACTTTGGTTAAAAAATGTAATTAACAATAATCTTTTTAATTACGTGGAAACTATTCAAATTGTATTCAAATATTAATTTATCAAATTAAGCTCAAAACTTGAATTGAATAATAAACCCCGTGAATGAAAAATCTTTTAATTCAATTTGCTGATTGCTTGCGGTAACTCAAACATTTAAATTTAATTTTAAATTATTGGTATATCCTCTTTCCTCTTTCCTGGTGAATTAATTAATTTTTGAGTGTTCATATTTCTCGTGTTGTTAGTTTTTAACATTTTTTTTTTAACTGCGTAACGTTAACATTTAAATTTATTTCAGGTTTTGTATTCAGAAAAAGAAAAATATTTTTATAATTTATAAAAAGAACTCATATTTTAAAACTAATTTAATTTTCAATTTCAAATTTGGAAAAACCAAAAATTCATTAAAATAACAGCAAAAGTTCGACATTTATTTTGTAGCGTAATTTTTTTTTTTTTTTTCATTTCTTTTAAACTGACCTTTCAAAACCAATTTTAAACAACAACAGAGATTTTTACTTGCTTATTTCATGATAGCTTTGAAAAAGGTAAATAAAATGATTGTGACAGTGAAGCACCGTTTATACGTAACTCAAATTTCCTTCAAAGCAGCAAAACGCGCGATAAGGACCAACGTGATTTAATGTAATCTCTGTCTGTATGAAATGCAAAACATGCTTCGTGAACATCGCACGTTTTGGCAAATAAAAAAAAACAAAAACAAAAAGAACGATAAAAGAAATTCAACTTTTCATAAAAATGAAAAGGATGAAAATTGTATTTTAATAAAGCTGAAACATTTTTCAGCTTCTTTTTTATGAACTTTGTAAAAATAATCTTTTTTTTTAATTAAAATTAAATGGTCAAGTATCAAAATACTAAAAAATTGCTCCCAATTCATATTTTAATTTATGATTCTTTTTAATTGACAATTTTTTTTTTAATATATTTAATATTTTAATATTAATATTTTAATAATATTTTTAATACTAAAAATTTGCTCGCTATTCATTTTTTTCACTACGAATTTTTTTTTATTTTAATATTTTAATAATTTTAATATTAATATTTTAATATTTTTAATATTAAAAATTTGTTCCCTATTAATTTTTTCACTTCTTTTTATTTTTAATATTTTTAATGAAGATTCTTTCAGATAATTAATTATATAATGACTGAGGAGGGGCCAGAAAGTCGCTCAACGCTCAGGCTAAACTAATGATGACCATTGCGCTAACTCTTCATTTATTACACTGGTCAACACTCATTTTATTGCCAATCATATTAGAGTGATTTTGGGGTAACTTTGTGGTGCTGATTCCGAATATGACATCGGTTTTGCTAGATTGGCTCTAATTTATGAGATAATTGGTACCCCATTGAAACACGTAAAAATGCAAAAAATTTAATGTTCAGGCGGAGCCTACTTACAAATCGCATTGAAATTGTCTCAAATCATACAAAAGTAAACACACATGAAATACACAATGGCATTTTATTCGGTATAATAACAAATAAACACAGTAAGCTGATTCGCATAATTACAATTAATGTATAGTAAATCTCTGTTTGTACGATTCTCTGTTATCAGGACAATCACGTTGGAGGTTCCAGCAATAGTCTGCCATCATGTGTCTGTCCCATCTGCCTTGATACCTTTCCTCCATCACCTTGATATCTTGATGAAACCTCTCCCCTTGTTCCTCGCTAAAATCACCAAGATTATCCGGAAATCTGTGTAAGTGGCTATGGAGAAATTGTACCTTTATGCTCATATTAGTACCCAACTTTTCAAAGTTTGTGAGCATGTTTTGCACCAGTTCTTCATAATTGTCTGCTTTGTGGTTACCCAAGAAGTTCTTGACAACTGAGACATAACTGCACCAGGCAGAAGCTTCAACACCATTCATAAATTTTGTGAAATTAGAATCCTTGATAAGTGTACGGATTTGAGGGCCATCAAAGATTCCCGCTTTTAGTTTTTCCATACTTAATCCAGGGAACGATCTACAAATGTATTTGAAGCAATCGCCATCTTTGTCCAAGGCCTTAACAAATTGTTTCATTAGTCCCAGCTTGATATGAAGTGGTGGGAGGATGATTTTTCCCTGTCAACCAAAGGCTCGTTAATGATGTTCGCTGCACCTACAGTCATGTTTTCTCTTGAAGGCCATGTCACTTTTTTCCAATGATCTTGCCTTGCCCTACTATCCCATAAACAGATGAAACAAGGGTACTTCGTATATCCACTTTGCTGCCCAAGCAAGAAGTTTACCATCTTTAGATCAACACAAATAGGCATCTGGTGCTCATGATAGCAGAGTTTCTGCAGGACCATTTTGATATTTTCATATACTTCTTTAAGTTTTGTTGAGTGAGCAATTGGAAGAGATGCATATCGGTTACCATTGTGCAATAAAAACATTTCAAGCTTCTACTGGAGCTGTCTATAAAAAGCCGCCAATCTCCTGGTCGATATTCCAGTCCCATTTGAAGAACAAGTCCAGGGATGTTATTGCAGTATACAAGTTCATCCACTTTGCTGCCCAAGCAAGAAGTTTACCATCTTTAGATCAACACAAATAGGCATCTGGTGCTCATGATAGCAGAGTTTCTGCAGGACCATTTTGATATTTTCATATTCTTCTTTAAGTTTTGTTGAGTGAGCAATTGGAAGAGATGCATATCGGTTACCATTGTGCAATAAAACACATTTCAAGCTTCTACTGGAGCTGTCTATAAAAAGCCGCCAATCTCCTGGTCGATATTCCAGTCCCATTTGAAGAACAAGTCCAGGGATGTTATTGCAGTATACAAGTTCTTCATCTTGGCTGAAGTAAGGAAGAAGTCCCGCCTCTCTTGTCCGATAACCTGTTATTTTAGCTTCTGGCTGTAGACAGTTCTTTTCTTTTAGTCTGGATGCTAAAAGTTCAGATGCTTGCTTTGACAGACGCACGCGTTATGGTTACGTTTCCTATTAATTGAGGGTATTCATTATCTCAAGAACTAGAGCCAAATCGGAAAAACTACTTTCATTTTGGAATTCAGCAACCCCAAAATACCCTAAATTCGTACGAATTTCCTTGGCAACAAAACAAAATTTTTTTTTTGTTGAGCTGTGTTATTGTTGTTGTTGTTTAGCCGATCAGCCCACCCTGATCGAGCAAGCCGGCGGCACGCAGGTAACCGATCGCCCTCTCCGGAGTGGACCAGAGGTTCAGCGCACTTAGTGATGTGTTGTGTTTTATGTTGTGCTAGAGCGGTACAGTCTGTCATAATGTGTTCAATTGTTTGTGGTGTGTCCTGGCACAGGTGGCAGGTGTCGTCTGTGGAGTTGTCTAGTCTGTGTTTATATGTCTGTAAGTTGGAGTGATGTCCACATCGGAATCGTACGAAGTTAACTCGATCCGATCTGCTCAGGCTGATCTCTGACCTGTTAATGGGTGGCGGCTTCGCACCTAGGACCGCATTCGGACCGAGTCGTGTCAGTGCTTTGTGGTTAGGTGTGTGTGTGTGTTTTCTGTACTGTGTGATGTCTGTGGGGCGTGATATGGAATGGAGTATTTGGTTATAATGTCTCCCTGGTGTTACCTTAATGGTGCGAGGTGTCGGTGCATGATTGTACATGTAGTGGCAAGGGTGTTGTGGGTTAGTTGTCGCTGTTGCCATGAATTCTCTTCCCCTCATGTCTAAATGTTCCCTAACTTTCAGTATTTTTGTTTCTGTGTGCAGGTGTTCTATTGGTGTTGTTTGAGTGCATCCTGTAATGATACGAAGTGCGTTGTTTTGTATTGTCTGTAAGGTGTTTATGTGTGTGTTTGAGATAATGGGTGCCCAGCATGGGCTAGCATAGTCCATAACTGAGTGAATATATTGTTTGTATATGAGTGATGTTGTTTCCTGCTGGTGTCCAGAGTTTGTGCCTGTTAGTACCCTAAGCGTGTTAAGTCTTGCCGTACATTTGTTTTTAATGTCATGAATGTGGTTTGCAAAAGATAATGATGTGTTGTATGTGACCCCAAGTATTTTGGTCCTGTGAGTGTGTGTAATGTTGGTGTTGTTTAGTGTAAGCTGTGGAGTTATCTGGTGTTCTTTTGTATTGCTTGTAAGCAAGGTGATGGTTGATTTTGTGGGTGTGAATGGCGCTGTTAGAGTGGGTAATGCTGTTTATAGTCTTGTATAGCCTGGATGTATCTGTGGAGTGGTTTAGTGTTGTTATGAATTCCCTAAATGTTTCTGTTTGTTTTTCTTTGAGTTTGTTGTTTATTTCTGTGTCGAGGTGTTGTATCTGCTGTTTTATGGTTTCTGTGTGTGGTGTTTGTGTGTTATGTTTGAGGTTGTTACGTTGCCTTATGAGGTGGGATATTTCTCTAGTGTAATTTGGGTTGTATTTCCTAATGTTGCCCTTCGGTATGTATTTGTTTGCATTATTGATGATCTGATTAAATGTCTTGAGTGTTGTATTGATGTTTATGATGGGTGTGCTGTTTAGTGTGGTGAATTGTTCCTCAGTCTGTATTTTGAACTGTTCCCAATCAGCTTTCTTGTAATTTCTGTAAGTGTGCCTAAGGCTGTTGGGGCAGAGTGTCGAACGTGTTGTAATGATGATGGGCAGGTGGTCTGATGACCGTTGTTTTTCTGTTCTCCAGTGTGTATGTGTTGCTAGTGAGGGGGAACAGAACGTTATGTCTGGGGAGGAGTTTGAGTATCCTGCTTGATGTGGTATGTGTGTATGTTCTTCTGTATTGTTAAGAATGAAGAGGCTGTTTAGTGTGGCTATATTGGCGCCTCTGGTGTTGCTTTGGTTGTGCAGGTACCAACTAGTGTCTTTAGCGTTGAAGTCTCCTCCTAAGATGACATTCATGAGAGAGGCCACATTGTGTAACTGTGGATTGTAATTGGCTGGCACCTGAGGTGAACTATCTGGTGGGATGTAAATGTTGATTAGTGTGGTGGTGTGTTTTGCGCGTGTTTTAATGTTAACTGCCTGTATTTCTATCGTGTTATCTGCTTGGATTGTGTTTGTAATGTTTTGGGTGGCATCAGTGTACCTGATACTTTTACGTATGTAAGTGATGAGTCCACCCCCGTTACCCCCAGTACGATCTTGACGGATCGCCGTGAAGTCAGGGATGGTGGGTGTTTTGTGTGTGCGTTTTAGTTTTGTTTCTGGTATAAGTGCTATGTGAATGATTTGTTTGTGTATGAATTCCCTAAGCTGCATGATTTTGTTTGTGAGGCCATCTACGTTGTACTGTAATATGTTAATATTATACTTCTGTATATGTCTTATAGTCCTATTGTGTCTATGTCTTTGTGTATGGTGACATGTGTAAGTTGTAGTGGGGCCTGGACTAGTCTTAATGTCGCCGGAGAGTAAGAGTAGTCCAGGGAGCACGCAATTGCTCCCCGTAAATGAAAAAATAGCACGCTGAGAATAGGTCCGGCCCCGTGAGCCGATGGGCACTCTGACCGTGCCACGCAACAGGCCGTCATCTGCCAGTCTGGCCAACCGTAGACAGCTCGCTGCACGGAGATTTGAGGAAGTTTGGCCACCAGCGCGTTGATGTTTCAGTTTGACGTCGCCTCTTCTTCGCGTTGACGTGTCCCGCGCTGGAGGATACAGCCACTGTTAGAAGCTTCCTCGTCAGCTGCTAACACTTTTTTCACGTTGTTCTAGTTAACTGTTCAGAGGTTTTTTATAAACAAATCTCAGTTTTCTGCTCAAAACGGCTCTTTCTAATTTTAAAATTGATTATTCAAGGAAGGAAGATGTTGACTTCTATTTTGCAGCAACAGTTGATGATATTTATGTTACTTTATTGATTAATGAAAATGATTAGGCTCTTCAAGTTATAAAAGATTTCTTTCGTAATAATTGATAAATACGAAACACAAAACGTATATGCAAACAGGATGATGATGCTTAGACTAGTCAAGTTGATGAAGTTTTCTCCTTCTCATATATTGTATCGACGTAATACTGTAAATATATTTCCAGTTTCTGCATAAATAAACTTGTGTTTCACAGAAAACAAAGACTTCCCTCAATCTTCTATCACGTTGGTCTGTTGACTGTAGGTCCTATAATAATGTAATCTGACTCTTGTTGTTACATCGTATGAACAGACAGACATCAGTAAAGAGTTGAAAAGCGCATTTATTTCTATGTTCAGAATTGCTTAATAGTAAATACATTTATTATTTGATCAACATCACGGGGATTCGAACCCTCCGACCTCAGTTCATTTCGCTTATAAGGCAACGGTATTACTCACTTATGGTTATACACATACAGAGAGTTGACAAAAATAAATAGACACCTTCTGTTTTTCTATAGTTTTTTATTTGATAATAAAAGTCAATGCATAATAGGAGGTTTACTAAGTCAATATATTTAGGATCGTGCTGCTTTTCCCTTTGCATTACGTAAAGATCACACACACACACACACACACACCACACACACACACACACACACACACACACACACACGTTTTGGCATTCCATTGATGAGCTATCCATTTGTTCTTAAGGACAATCATCGGGGTGTCTATTTACTTTAGTCACCCCTCCTCTGTAGTGATGCAGACTCTTTTTGCATAGTAAAACCTCCTTGTCAGTATGGAGGATAAACCACATTAATTTCTAATCCCTTCTTCGTGAAGTATTATTGCCCTCCTATCTTATCATGATTTTATGGGTGTGTATTTCCTCAAATGTTATAAAACACCATTTCAGCTTCATCCCCATTACCAAAATTCACATTTCTTTTTAAAGAAAAAATTGAATGTATTTCTATAAATTATAATTAATTATTATTAAATTATTATTATTTATGTAATAACAATTATTCGAGTATAGAGACTTTATGAGAGAAATGAACAATATCAGTTATTAATAGGGTTTATGAAAGGACCAAAAGATCTTTTAAAGCGAAAGGATTCTAAATCCTTTTTGGAATATTTCCTTTGGATCAGAAGGATCGCGAGCGAAATGGAAGGATTGCAGAACCTCTCCGAATAACCTCAGGATGTTAATACCTTTTAGTATAACTAAGAATCTTCAAACGGAGCGCATTCTATCTAACGTTTATTATATACCAAAAGTGAGTAATTGTATGCGTACAGGAATAAGCTTTTATATTACCTTAGAAATTTTATATATATATAGAGACAGATAGATAGATAGTAGATAGATAGATAGATAGATAGATAGATAGATACGAGTAAATAAGTAAATGGATAGGTAGATAGATAAATAGATACGTGGGTGGAGAGAGAGAGAGAAAGAGAGAAGTAGATAGAGATATAGATAGGTAAACAGATATAAATAGATAATGGATAGATAGATAGATAGATAAATAGATAGATAAATAGATAAATAGTGGTTGACATTAAAACCAAGAAATACATTGAAATTTTGTTTAATCATGCATCTATTTTGTCCGTGAAAGACAACATAGCGTTTCACCTTCATCGTCAGTTCTCTGCTTAATAACAGTGTGAAGTTTACAGTTCATCTCAATGAAAGGTTGAAAAGCTAACGTTAGCAGCTTTTAAACGTTTATATTAGTGGCCACACACACACACACACACACACACACACACACACACACGCACACATATATACACACACATGGATGTGGTTTGAGGAGTCCTGCTATACTTATGATGGGTTGCCTTCTACACCTGTGGGTTGGTTGCGAGTCTTCCTGGCATGCACCTTAGCTCTTGCAACTAGGGCTTGTGCGAACTGTTAAATAGTTTATTATTATTATAGTTTATAAATGTATGAGAGAGAGAGAGAGAGAGAGAGAGAGAGAGAGAGAGAGAGAGAGAGAGAGAGAGAGAGAGAATCCTACTTTTATATTTGGCTAAAAAAAAAATCGTTTCGATAGTCACTTTTTCTCACTTTCCTATACTTCTTATTTGGACACTCTTTTCTGTCAGCATTGGCTGGCAGAAGAGATAGTGCCTTATCTCTTCTTCATTTACCTTTTACTGTTTCCTTTCAATGACTCCCCTACACGTAGATAAAGTAAATATATATTTTAAAACATTTTAAATTAAAATTAACTACGTTGCTTTGGTAGTCCAAAGAGATCTTACGCAGGAAATGTTACTTTCAATTTGCAGGACAATAGAGATTGAAGACCTACAATTCCAAAAAAATAAGTTAAAATGGTGACATGTCCCCACATATGAATTAATTTGAGTGCCATGTAAAATTTTAATAGTTAAATAACTCGCTTCTTTCGAGAATGTAGGTATAAGCGTTTACATTTTTACGAAATTTCTTTCTCCTTAAATTATTTCTATTATTTCTAGGCTAACTTACAGTGGATCATCGAGTCTTTCTTATTCCGCAATTCTGCGACTCTGGCGTGTGGCCAAATTTGAAGAGATTCCTATTTGGATTAACAATACCGTCTATCTTTAATTTTCTTCAGATATAGCGAGTCATTCCATCATAAAAGGGGCAATCATCATTATTTCGCGGCCTTAAATCACTTAAAGACGCTATTCTTACGCTAATAAACGAAGTAGTTCCTTGACATAAAAATGTACATATTTTACATAATAATGCAATTTACAACCATTATACCGTGTTAACACAATATAAATTTCACGCAATTAGCCCGTAATTCGGATGATAATTATAGTACCTTGTACCGATATGATCGTGCCAAGAATAATACATTGGCACTATCTTGCAATGCCAAAGTTTAAAAATATGCCTACAGTAATTATCAAAAAATTACAAAGCATCGCAGCGATAATTAACCTCCAGATATGAAAATTCTCGTGTCCTCATTTTCGAAGCGAATGTTGCAATGTAGAAATTGATAAAAATAATAAAAATTTGGTGAGTTTTCTCTCTCGTTATGGAAGATTGCCTTCCCTGAATAAACACATTATGCTTAGCAACCAAACAGAGTAAGCAATACTGCTATGAAGTTAACCTAAAACTGAGACCATAAACAAACGAGTTTAAAGAAATATTAACGGGTATCTCAAAACCACATAAACAAAAAAAAACACACCCAAAAAGAAAGAAGATGCAAACGTTTTTCATATTGTTTATCAACATGAACTCCTCGAATATAATACGACAGACGTGAGCCGATTAGACTGTAGACTTTGCTGCACTTTTCATATATATATATATATATATATATGTGTGTGTGTGTGTGGTGTGTGTGTGTGTGTGTGTGTGTGTGTGTGTGTATATATATATTATATAATATATATATATATATATATATATATTCTTTCTTCTAATATATGAAAAGACTAATCGACAGAAGTGTGTGTGTGTGTGTGTGTGTGGTGTGTGTGTGGTTGAAGTACAAATGTCATATAAGATTCGTGACAAAGAGAACAATGAACTAAATTCACCACAATAAAAGTACATTGTTTTTATGTATTTTCTTCGCCTCAAGTGTTACTATGTCATTATTGACCCGAATATTACATTAAAAAACAGTGTGTATATATATATATAAAAATAAAAGCTTACCTTTCTCGCAAGCAAGTCCGTCGTAACCGACGAAAGAACATTCGCATTTTGGGCCTTTTTCCGTCGGGATACAACGCCCACCATTGCGACAAGGACTGTGTTTCTCGCATACAGGAGGCAAGTTCCTCAAGCTTTGATGTACACCCTGTAATCACACACAAAATACAACATGTAATAATACTTAGTGAACAACGAATTCTGTAATTAAATATTACGGTGTTATAGAGTCAATTTTTATGGTATACAAATATATTATAATAATTATTCAGGAGTGCCAGAAAGTGGCACAGCGCTCAGCCCAAAATAATGGTTTGTCCACGTCATAAATAAGTACATACAGAATATGAAGCACGACGACATTGACATCTAAATTAGTTGCCATGGAAACATTACATATGTATATTGCGTCATAGCAATCGTGGAAATTTGTGCGTGACTATAATTATTTTGTACCCATTTGATATTGATCCAATTCCCGTATTATTACTATTATTATTACCAACATCATAGGGGTTCGAACCCCTAAACTCAGTTTTTTTCACTTCGTTTATAAAACGGTGTTACCCACTGATCTATGGACGCTCGTACAAATATTTGTACATAAAATCCGAGCCTTCAACCAACTCGTTTGAATTTCCTTTACTTTCGCGGCTACCACGTATCTGATGCCAACTTTCGTCCAATTATACTGCCTTAACTTTTCCATACTTTCTGGAATATTGAATATAGTTTCCTATAAATTCTAAGGTACGAAATATGACCCATCATATAAACTATAGTCTGCCAAATCTATTATGTCAATTCATTTGCATGAAACGCTGTATTCTTGTGTATATCTGCTTACTCCTAATGTTTCCATTTTTCTCACAAATGACCATCTGGCAGTAAGATGTCTGTTGGTAGTCCTGTTTCCATTCGTATTATCAGTCACACTAGAATTAACTTCTTTCTCCCTTTGCCCTTAGGAGTTTCCTGACTCTTTCTTTCCTGATGGCACGCAGTTAACTTCCTCTTCGGGTAGCTTTTCAAAGATATTTTTATACTTCTTTTAACGTTCACATACAAGAAACCATCTTCAAAATTCAGTCCTTTGCCAAATCATCAACTTATTTATCATTTAATTTACCTATTCAAGTTCTATTCCTCTCTTGTATTCTTTCGACATTACAGTTTTTCTCTTTCAAAGAGAACGACTGTAAAGTTGAAGACTTTTAACTTTCAAATGATTCTCCACATTTCCTCTTGGAGTTGGAACACCTTCCGTATGACGCAGGATTTAGTCATCCGTTTATTCACTTCTAAATAACTAAAAATATTAAATATTAAATAGACATATTTTAAATTACAGTTCAAGGAAATATGACGAGATATGACGATTATTAATTACATCCTTTATTGAATGAGTTTATAAGAAATAATTGAATTAAATAAAAAGGTTAAATGTAGCAAAGTAATGAATTATAATTCAATTCAATACGTATCAAATCTAAATTCAAAATCTGGATCCGAGTCCGTCAAAAATATCATTTGAATCTAGAAGTGAATCTGAAGAATATTACGTTAAAAGTGTTACCTCATTAAAAAAATTACCTCACTACACCTGTGAATTTATCACACAACCTCATTTATACCCAGTTGCCGCGTGTGTGTGCGCGCGACCGCACACACACACACACACACACACACACACACACCCGAATTGTTCATTCTGACGAAGGTCAAGCTTTTCACTCCACCTTAGACCTACAGTTTAACGTGGAATCTGAACCACGCCCCACCAGCAGCCCAACGTCTTAACCACTAGGCTGTAACTCGGCCCATTTATCTACCAACCATTTTCTTTATTGTGTGGAAGGATGAACAGCTGGGTTTTGCTGCGCGCCGGCTGCCGTCAGCTGGTCTCGATCCCGGGGCCGATGAATTTTCAGCGACGCTAACCACTACAGTACCGAGGCATATATATATATATAAATAAAACATCTAAATTAGTTGCCATGGAAACGTTAAATATGTATAGTGCGTCAAAGCAATCGTGGAAATTTGTGCGTGACTATAATTATTTTGTACCTATTTAATATTTTATATACCTCCGAATTTGAAATCATGTTTCAGAACTAAAAAAATCGTACATACGAAACTATTGTGAAGGTTATAGGTTATATTATATAGGGGCGCGGATGTAGATAGAACGTAATTAAATCGAACCGCAATTAATCGATTCATACTAACCGTAATTAAATTCAATCTTCAATCGTTCAACTGTAATAATATCGAATCCGAGTTAATTCTGGATCGATCGAGTTCATGTACGTAATTATGATATAGGAATTTATTTTATCTTCGCCTAAAATATTCTCCCGATCTCCCGGACCTCACATCTTTACCTTCTGAAATCTAGACTTGATTAGAGGGTTGTACTAGAAATAATACATGGACTTAATGTCTGCATAATGACATTATTACTTTCACGATCATATAAATTGAATTAATGCGACCTACGCACGCGCGTTACCACTATGATATATGTGTGTGACCTTGAAATAATTTTGTATACCTTTTCATAAAGTGTAGATACTAAAATATTACGTGTACATAAATGCAATAATGTAGATGGTATTTCTACAGACCTTATGTACATGTACAGAGAGAATAAAGGGTATCTTTTCCAAAATGCAAAATATTTCAAGGGACTGAAAATTGATTTATTAATTTATCCTGAAGAACCAAATGTACAGTACATAACTACCGTAATCGTACGCCCAACGACTAGAGAAGTAGCCTAATCGGGCACTATATAATAGTTTCATCCATTATATCAGTATTTTCAACTGATTGATTTACTTCCAGTGGGAGCGATTTAACTTGCTTCCAATTCGACTTTGTTCCACTCCCAATTTTGGAATTCGACTTCATTGAATGACGTAATTTCACTGAAAACAACCCCATTTTATTCTTCCATTCAATTTACTTCAGCGTTCCCATATACTCTTACTCTCTCTCTCTCTCTCTCTCTCTCTCTCTCTCTCTCTCTCTCTCTCTGTGTGTATATATATATATATATATATATATATATATACACAGTGTTTCATAACATGTGAGACGCACTTTCAGGATGGATTCAGAACCTGAAAACAATGAAAAAAGTTTATATAAACATATCGCTTTGTTTCCGAGTTACAGCCCGTTTTGTGTTCCGGCAATTCTTTCCACAAACTGTTTACAAACACTGCTGTCGACAATGTTTGTGAGTGTGTACGAGACTTATTTCATGTATGGCCTTGCCGATTGTAATGTTTCGGACACTCTATGACATGTTTCAATATCGTTGAGTGTTGAGCCATCAGTCAGTCAGAGGTGCATCGCGGTGTTACACTGTTCGTATTCGTAACTTCTTACCGTGAATAAGTGCAGTCCAGTGAAAAAATAAACCTTAAAGTTTTTGTGCTATTCAGTGATAGTGTGCATTTGAAGTGAGAATGGAGGCTTATTTAAACAGAGAAATGGCAGACATGCATCTCGTGTATGGACTTGCAGAGTGTAATGCGGCCGCAGCAAGACGTCTATATGCGGAAAGGTTTCCGAATCGTCGTCTGCCAGATAAGAAGACCTTTCAGAGAATAGATGAGCGTCTTGGTGATACAGGATCATTGAACAAACGAGTTTCAGATAGTGGTAGACCAATCAGCGCCAGAACTGTTGAGTTGGAGGAGCGGGTCCTGAATCGCGTGGAGAAACATCCTGGTGTCAGCACCCGAAGGATAGCAGTAGCAGAGTGTAAGATACACAACTGTGTGGAGAATTTTACGGGAACAACAGCTTTACATATCACATTCAGAGAGTACAAGGCCTTACTGATGCTGATTTCCCACCATGAGAGGCTTTTTGTACTTGGTTCCTTCAACAGTGTGCTCGCGATCATCTTTTTCTATCCTGCGTGTTGTTTTCTGATGAGGTTGCCTTCACAAGAAATGGCGTGATCAATTTTCACAGCACTCATCACTGGGCCGAAGAGAATCCGCATGCCATCATCCAGTCAAGGCACCAACAACAATTTATTATCGATGTATGGGCAGGACTTACTGCCGACAACTTAATCGGTCCTTTTGTTTTGCCTGGAAGATTAACAGGAGAATCTATTCCAATTTTTTAAGGACTGATTTAAGCGATTTACTAGATGAAGTTCCTCTTGGTGTCCGATGTCGTATGTGGTTTATGCATGCGGCGCTCCACCTCATTTTAGTCGAGTAGCCAGAGACTATCTGGATGATCATTTCCCTGATAAATGGATAGGCCGTGGAGGACCCATTGCGTAGCCTGCTCGCTCTCCGGACCTGAATCCACTCCATTTTTACCTGTGTGGTCATCTGAAAGCCATCGTTTACGTGACACCCATTGACAACGTTGAAATGCTTCGCCAAAGTGTAGAACAAGGATGCCAGAAAACCGAGTAATACCTGGAATGTTTGAACGCGTCAGGCAGTCTATGACGAGGCGTGTTCAGGCGAGTATTCAAGCGCAAGGCGGTCATTTTGAGCATATCCTTTAAAGTTAAGGCGGATACTTGCTGGAACACATAACGGGCTGTAACTCGGAAACAAAGCGATTTTGGGCATATGTTTATATAAACTTTTTTCATTGTTTTCAGGTCCTGAATCCATCCTGAAAACGCGTCCCACATGTTATGAAACACCCTATATATATATATATATATATATATATATATCCCCGCAAGGGGGTTCTAAGCTCGTGCTCTTGAGTGCTCTTTGTGCTCGTTTGTACGTGCTTGTTCCTGGAGGTTTCACGTGCGCCCTCCCGGCCCTAGCACCCAAGGATGATGGGGCTCGACCCTGCAGTCCTTGTCATCCTTGGTCTTTTTCCACTTCGACTGTCCCCTCCACCCTTTCTTTTTCCTCTGTCTTTCCTCTCACTTTTTCTTTGTTTTTCCGCTGAGATATGCCCTTTAAATAGAGGCGAATCGGTTCTTCCTGAACTAAAAAAAAAAAATATATATATACAGAGCGGCGAAAAAGTCGCACATCATCGGAATTTTCATTGTTGACTACAATACATTATTTTTTTCTTTTAGGTAGGGGATGGCTTCGAAATTAACAATAGACGAGAGGATGAGCTTGGTTTTAATGTATGGAATACAAGGTACACCCTGTATATATATATATATATATATATATATATATGGATCAAATGTAGAATTCGGACCCCAGCCTTCTTTAGTTAGCTTTATGAAGCTAACTAACGAAATATCATGACCTAACCTAACCAATCGTCAAGGGCGTACAGTTAACCTAACGATTGGTTAGGTTAGGTCGTGATATTTTCGTTAGTTAGCCTTATAAGCCTAACTAAAGAAGGCTGGGGTCCGAATTCTACATTTGATCCATATATATATATATATATATATATATATATATTCATAAATATTTTTTGAGTTTTAGCTACCTAAAGAAACATATTCAATTTTCTACCTGTCAAACCCACTTTGCATCCATTAGTTTTTAGTAAAATTTAGTTTTCATAAAAAATGTTAATGGAAAACTACTTAATACGTATTATTTTATTAATTTATCTCTTTTGGAAGGCTTTGGTAAGCATCGTAATATGTCATTATTTGCAATTAAGCGGGATTTTATTTAACGTTCAGAGATTATATTTTGGTTGAAACAGATTTCCACGCGTTGAAAGTACTCGTAAAACACACACACACACACACACACACACACACACACACACACACACACACACACACACACATATATATATATATATATATATAAGGTGATTCAAAAAATTTTAAAACTTGTATGAGCTTGAAGCCCATATAAGTGTTAACATTTTTTGAATCACCTTATGTAGAGAGAGAGAGAGAGAGAGGGGGGTATATACAGTATATTTTGTAAAGTAACAAATATAGCGGTTAATTTTATCTGCGCGGGTCATTATGTGAATGGTAGGGTTAGATTAGTTTGTTAACCAATAAGATTATTTAGTTAACATTATACGTTAACGTTCTAGAGTGTGGAAAGCTTTTTAAATTTAAATTTTATGATGAGCTGTTTTTGCATCTTCTATGTCTAAAAATAATGAAGTGATTACAATTTAAAAGAGTTTCTAGACTAAACGTTCGAAGACGTAGGAGAGCTTACGAAATAATTGGATATTCATTGAACTGAAGATAACTTAGTAAACTTTAAAGGAGTCTCTAAAAACAGGTGAAGGTTGAGTCGAGTAAAGATGCGAAGCAGTGAATCGACTTTTGTGTCGTAAAAGATGAATGGGAACGGAACCGTGAGTCGACCTTCTGGAATATACAGAGGTCCCGACCTGGGACTAGTCTCGATTGCTGGTCAACTTCACCTGACCGATTCATTTGTATCGGATGCAGGTTGTAGTGCACCAAATTAAACTCCCATATATTATCGACTTGGTCACAAGCCCAACAATCAGGATCGTGGTCGCCACTCTATTTACTGGCTTCATGTATCTGTATTGAAATTCTTGGTCTTGTTTATTTCATTGTTATATAACTCAGTTGACAATTTTATGCATCGAAATTTATTTGTTGTGATTATTGGTTATATTACTTCAGTTTATTACTTGTAATTGATATAGGAGGTTATTGTTGTGTATTATATATATATATATTATATATATATATATAATATATATATATATATATATATATATATATATATATCAGTATCGTAGATCAGTCATAAATTGATAAAGTTTCTAAATTTTAGTAGCAATCGTCAGGTAATCGAAGGCCTGAGTCAGTGATGTAGGTCTCGAGATCGGTCTCGGTCTCGAGACCCAATTTGCAGATCTCGATCTCGATCTCGGTCTCCGCTATTAGATCTCGGTCTCGATCTCGGTCTTGAGAGACGCGGTCTCGATTTTTCTCCCGAGACCTTTCGAGACCTCTCGAGACCGTAATGAAAAATACATGTTATTGGCATACTCATGATGGTGGCTTGGTTGAACAGACCAATTCAGAATGTTTGTGAAAGTTTGTAAAAGTAAGGGACTCTAGGTATTTACTAATCAGTCACCCTGTTTTGAGTTGCCACGTTTGTCTTGCAGGGGATGTGGGTCTGGATTTTTTTAGGTTAGCGCTACAAAAAAAATTCCCCCCCGCCCCTGTCAGATTAATTTTATTGAAAATGGGAACACTAATAGAGAATTATATATATTTATATATAAGTATGCTATACAGGAAACAAGCACGGAGAATGAGCAGATACAGAGAGACAGCGCTCATTCTCACAGCAGCGATGACGAAATAAAACAGAGTCAAACCAAAGTTCCGAGACTAATGGCAAAATATCAAAGCTATCGGTCCAAGCAGAAGAAACGTTGAAACTGGAAGATTTTGAACCGCAGGGAACAGTTGCGGCGGTACCTCTTAGAGATCGATGAATCTCATATTTTAGACAACTGCTCTCCAATAAAGTTTTGGCACCTGAAAAGGGATAAATTCCCATCACTGGCCAATATTGCCATGACTGTTTTAACAGTGCCTGCCTCTAGTGCTCCAATTGAGCGTGTATTTAGCCATGGAGGCATAATAATGAGGCCCCACAGAAGTCGAACTTCAGCAGATCTTCTGAGCATGCTGATGTTCCTTAAGCGTAATGAGCACCTATCATGCTTTAAATAAATGCACAAGTCAACTGGGTAGTGGGTACGTTCATTAAACCTTCTGTAACAGATATAAAAGAAGTAAATAAATAAAAAGTACGTGTATATACAGTGGTGGGCACCGTTAACCAAAAAGTTAACTTCGATAACGATAATCCGTTAACCCCAATTTTAACTCCGATAACGATTAATCCGATAATTTTACTACAAAGTTAACGGAATTAACGATAATCCGTTAACGATAACTATTTCTTACTAACATTTAAAAAAATCAAGGAAAAAAGCTTTAAAACCATAGAAAATGTTTATTTACGCAAAATCCAACAATAAATAGGTATTTAACTGTATTTTTATCAAGTTTTGCAACTTTTTTGCTTAATAACTTTTTTTTTTATTTTTACTAAAAAATGTACTGATTACATGTTTTGAAACCCTTGTAACCACTAACATTAACTAAATTTTAATTTACCAGAGAATTATTATGGCGGGAACTGAAAGGTAAAATTAAATTTAGGCACATTTATTAAAGACTATGACACAATGTGCTGGTTGCCCTTCAGAAAGACCAACTTCTCAAAGTTAGGCCCAACTGCCAGTCTTGATCTCTTGGGCCTCAGGATGTCCTTGCCGAGAGAGAAGAGCCGTTCCACTGCGGCAGAACGGAATTGGCGTATTGTACTTCAGGAAGAGGTTGATGAAGATCTGCTCCCCCATGAAGTCAGAGTCGGCCATGTCTACCTTCCATCAGTGTCCAGCCAAGTGTCGACAAGTCTCTTGGCCTTCTGCTTGACACTGGTACTTGAGCCACCGGCCGTCCACCCAGCGAAGAGGTCGTCAGGCATGCTGCTGTCGCTAGAGCTGGTGGGACTGTCAACGTTCCGGTTCCTCAGTGCTCTCTCGACCTCGTCCTCCATGGCGGCCCTGACAGAGACAGTTTGGTCGCTGTCGAACCTGCGCAGCCAATGGAGTTAACGTGTTAACGGACTTTAGCCCTTTCAGCCCTGAATTTTTTGTAGGGTTAAGTTATGAATGCGTGTATTTGAAACGTTAGCAATTGGCATCTTCAGTCCTTAAAGGGTTAACAGACTAAATATCGAGTTATCGGAAGTTAACTGGTCCGATAACGATAAATGGAAATTAACTTCCGTTAATAGTCCGTTTAAAAAAAGTTAACTTCGTAATTAACTGTTATCGGATTAACGCTTTAGTGCCCAACAATGTGTATATATATATATATATATATATTATATATATATTCATTTGTTAATTTATAGGCTACACTTTTTGCATTCAACACTACATCTGAAAAAGTAGTTATTAGTTTATTAATATACTTAACATAGTCTAATTTCCATAGTAGTGTAAAGCAAATTGAAAAGGCATGAGCTTGGTCTCGATCTCGATCTCGGTCTCGAATTTTAAGGGTCTCGATCTCGTTAGGTAGATCTCGATCTCGAACCTTTGATCTCGGTCTCGATCTTGGTCTCACAGGATCAGGTCTCGGTCTCGGTCTCAGTCTCGGACTTGGTGGTCTCGACTACATCACTGGCCGAGGCCGTAAAAAATTAACAAGTGGTACGGCCGCAGAGTCACGCGTAGCAGCATCGCAGACCGATAGACCTAAAGTGCCCGAAGTGCATTCATGAGAGTGCCGAGGTGGGGGTGGGGGGGTCTCCCTTCCGCAAGGGCTAACAACCGGAACGATTTATTAAAAAAAAATAACAACCGGTACGTACCGCCCTCAACCCAAGCCCTGAGATAATCGAACCCTTTTTTGGTTGAAAAGTGAATTAGGGCACAATGACAAAAAAGTCAACAATAGTGTGTAGCCAAATTTTAAATAAAAATAAAAAAGATAAAATTAGATATAAAAAAATATATAAAAATACGATATAAACATTACATAAAATTTAATAGCACATTCTCAGTTTCAATTCAACCGCTTTTTAGACTTTGGTTTTCTTTATTATAAGTGTTTCCATTATGTACTAATGTTTCTTATATCAACAGATCAATGGAGCTCGCGTACAATTGGAACATGACTCCTGTCATGACTGGTTACGTAGCTTCACCTTACCAAAGCTACATTCTTGTAGGAGTATGGAAGTACATGGGGAAAGGGTGTATTTTTCAATGAAACTGAGTACAATAGTATCGTTAATGTGTAGCAAAATATTTTAAGTTTTCTATGTTCCCAAAGTCTTATTATAAACTGGAAAGGAAAATGAACTTTAAAAGCTGAAAAAAAGTGTTTGCTATAAAAATTGGATTCTCAGTTTTATATTTGGCGTGAATTATAGATTTCCTGACAATTATCGTCCCATCGCGGTATTTACATAATAATTTACATGCCTAAAATCTGTGCTCTGCGTTTTAGAGACTATACTATTATATCAATTTGAAAGTTTAAAGGTCCAGTCCAAAAAGAGTCAGTTTACATATGTGAGTTGTCAGGATTCACCGCTTATACGAAGCGCTTCTGGTTTTAAGAACTCTACTGGGAGTAAACCAACTATAAAATGCAAAATAATCGTATTGAGTCATACCGGGGTGAAGTTTATGTGTTTTAACCCTTTAAGGTCGGCATTTTTTGTAAGGTAAAGTATGAATGCGTGTACATTTGAAACGCTACCAATTTGTACAAACCGTCCTTGAAAGAGTTAATGATGTTCCATATTTAAACAATATTTACCTCTTCGCGATGCGGTTGTCTGCTGCAATAAGTTTGTATAATCTTATACGAAAATAGAGAAAAATGATGATACAAAGAAGTGTCCCATCTTAACTTCGGTTGTGCGGACTGTGTTTCTCTTAAAGAGGAGGAATTTTTTATTATACAGCGTTTAGATCACAGCGGCACGACTGTTACAATACACGCATGATTTAGGAATCGCAGTTTAGACATTTTGTAAAAAAATAAAAGGTCCCTTTAATACGACTCCAGACCAGTTACGTCATCAATCTTGAACTGCATACGGACAAAACGGGTGGTGAAATAGTGAATTTTGGGTATTTCTAAAGCTCGGCTTTTAGTTTGGTGATTAACTGGGTGTTAAATTGTTGTTTAAAAGTCGTATCTTATCTTAATAGATTATGTTAATTTTAATTACTTAAACGTAAGCGTACGAACGAGGCTCA
>JAJOZX010000423.1:412500-440000 GCA_023014485.1 Bathynomus jamesi
GAAGCCTCTTAGAGAATTTGAAGTAACCTAGTGGTATTCAGAAGAAACATTTGGTACCCTCAGTCAATTCACGGACAGGAAAACCGCTGGAAAACAAAGAGATAGATAGACATAACGATAGACAGACAGTGAACAGTGACCTACGAACTAACTAGATCGATAGAACATCAGCCTTGCCAATTATTTCTCTAACTAGGCACAGCGTAATGGAAGAGGATTTGTATAACCCTGCGTGGAAATCCCTGGAAGGAGGTTCGATCCAGTAAGAGTACACTAAAAATTTACGATTTTTCTCTATACAAAAAAAAATCGTATAACGTTGAATTGCAGTTAATATGGTATGAAAATCTTCAACATGAAAATTGCCACCGTACGTAATAAATATTTCAAGCGATAGATGTCACTGCAATTATTTCTTCCTTTTCATATAGTTTATCAGACTAACACGATGGAAACAACTGTGCAAAAAATACAAGTAGACTATGAAAAATAGTGTAAAATTTTAACCCGTTTACCGTAATACGATATCGAAATAGTGAAAATTATGACTTCAATTCACAATTACAAATCAAAGTAAAAATAATATAATGAGCGTTCATTATGGAACGGTATTTGTGAATAATTATATATATATATATATTATAGGACTTTTAAATAATTATGTTTTACACGTGTCTTCATATTACACAGCGAAATTCATTTCGATGACTGTGTGGCAAGTCGATAAAAGTAGGTTGAGAATTCATCTAGATATTCATTGCAGTGTACCGAGAGTTGACACCATGATAAGTAGACGCCATGATAATGGTTGTCCTCAAAAACAAATAGCAAAGCTCATCATAAGAATGCCAGAACGTGTTGTGTCAGCTTTACATAATACAAAGGGGAACGCAACACGATTCTAAATATATTGATTCAATATATCTATTATTATTTATTCACTTTTAGTATCAAAACAAAAAAGAAACTGCCCCCCCCCCCCGAAGGTGTCTATTTACTTTTGTCAACCTTCTGTATATAAGCTTACACTCTATAGAATTAGATTTTTTTGCCGGTGGAAAAACCAAATTCGGCGTACTTGATGTCGATTTATAAACCCATCACGTTTATTCTACATAAGTAATCTTACTAATGTATGTTTAAAAACGGGAAAAATGTGTAAAACGAGGAGAAATTTTAAAACGTAAACCATACAAAGATATTTTAGGATCAAGATTCCTCTATGATCGGTTAGCATCAATCCGACATCTTTTTTGTGACATATATATATAATTCCCAGGAGGAGTTTGTAGAGACCAATCGACCAGAGAAGTACTCCTGGGGGTAAAGAGAACATTAGGCAGGAGACAGGGAGTGCTGAAACTCCCGTTTTTTCCTGTAACTCTCCTCTTTAGCTGATCTTCTTGTGTCTTTCATCTACCCTGTGAGCAGTCCAACATGCTTTCAAACACACACTCACTTCTCCGTCTCTTCTTCACATACATACATTGTATACACTACAAAAACTTTTTAACATCTATATAGAAAAAATGGCATCGTGAAGGGGCATTTTTGCGAGCACCCGCCCTTGGCTCGGCCTTTCTACATGAAAAAATACTACAATTAAAATTTGAATAGGTCTTGAACCAGCTTTTACTAACTCCCCCACAGTGGTAGAAAATGGTACAGCAGTAATATAATGGGAAAAAATACTTATAAAACACAAGTTTCTTAACAGTCCAAGTTTTTAATGAACCACCGTAATCTCTCTCTCTCTCTCTCTCTATGTATGTATGTATGTATGTATCTATTATTTTTTATTGGGGGTGTTTAACCTCCTTCGCAACATCTAAGGTCATATGACGGAGGGGACCTACAGCTTTACGTGGGATCCGAACCACGGGTCGCTACATAATCTGGGCGGGGAGGACGGTCTCCCATCCAACTACTAACCCTGACCCAATGTCGCTTAACTTCGCTGATCTCCGGGAAGTGGTGTTACGACATCGGCCACGACGTAGCCCATATATACAGGGTGTTTCAGGAGGAAAGGTCAATACTTCGGGAGGTGATAGTATCGGTCATTGTGAGAAAAAGAGTTCATATGAACATGTGTCTAATTCTGAATGGTTATGGAGATAGAGCTGTTTGAATCTGATGCGCGCGCAGCTCTTCCTCCCCCTTCCCTCCCCTATAACCTTGAACCATGTAAGCTGTAATGTAAGCATGTAACATAAGCCAATCGACAGCTGACTGTTGTGAGTGACATTGTTTGGTGTTTGAAGCAGTGTTAAGAATGCCACATACCTTCACACATGTCGAATATGCAGATATGGTGGATGTCTACGGTTTTTGCGATGGAATTGCAACAGCTGCTGCTGCAGAATACCGTCGACGGTTTCCGAACCGCAGAATTCCGGATCGAAGAGTGTTTACCAGGGTTTTCAACACATTGCGTGAGATTGGTACACTTCCCAGCGCTCATGTTTCATCTGAACGTGAAGGTCAACAAGATGTGGATGAAGTGAAAAACATTCTTCAGTTGATAGAGCGTAGTCCTACTACTAGCTCACGAAGAATTTCTACACGTCTCGGTGTACCACACACAAGAGTATGGTGAACATTACGTGAGGAAGGCTTGCATCCATATCATGTACAGCGTGTACAACACCTCCAACCAGGAGATGCTACTATGCGACTGGAATTTTGTCATTGGGTAAATGCTAATCGCCGATTGCTTCGATTGATACTGTTCACCGATGAAGCTACTTTCACCCGTGACGGTTTCAACAACACTCGTAACTCTCATCGGTGGTCAGACGAAAATCCAAATGCCACTGTGGAAACAAATTTTCAACATCGCTTCTCTGTCAATGTGTGGTGCGGTATCATCGATGATCAGCTGATTGGCCCTGTTACTTTAGAGAATCGTCTTACAGGACAAAGTTACCTAGAATTTCTGCAAAATGAATTGCCGGGACTATTGGAGGATGTTTCTTTGGCTACACGCGCTGGTATGTACTTTCAGCATGACGGACCTCCTCCACATTCTACCCGTCTGGTGATGTAATACCTAAATCAAACTTTCCCTGGTCGATGGATCGGCCGCGGTGGTCCCATTCAATGGCCACCAAGGTCTCCAGACCTCTCTCCGTTAGATTATTGTTTGTGAGGGTGGATGAAAAGTCAAGTTTACAAAAGAAAGGTGGATACACGAGACGAATTGCTCGTGCGCATTTTGGATGCTGCTGCCCGCATAAAGGAACGTCAAGATCAACTCAGACGAACAACACGCGATCTTCGCACACGAGTTGCAAAGTGCATTGAGGTTGACGGTGGGATTTTCGAAAACGTATTGTAAACTGTAACAAATTTGTCATTTCTCAATTCAAAATGCCAATGTTTAAACATTAAATGTTAGAAACAGTAATTGGTTTCTCTTTCTTGATTACAATTAACAATGCTTTTGTATTTGTAGATTCAAACAGCTCTATCTCCGTAACCATTCAGAATTAGACACATGTTCATATGAACTTTTTTTCTCACAATGACCGATACTATCACCTCCCGAAGTATTGACCTTTCCTCCTGAAACACCCTGTATATACATATATATATATATACACACACAATTCATTGAGTTATAGCTTTATAATGGCTTATTAAAATCATAAGCAATATTTACTGTACTAATAAACTTACAATATTTTTTATCAGAGTTTAGTAAAGCATTTACGAAAAAATTTTCTAGTTTAGAACAAGTGAAATGCTTCATTTAAGGAACTAACAACCTTTTAATGCCGCTTATTTTCCTCATGGTTCGAATCGCCTTGAAACAATAGCGCGATTAATGCGTAGAAATTTTCGTCGAAATCTAATTTTGTCGAGGAAATTCCTGTTGGAATTTATCCGAGATGCTTTGATCATGGTTGCAATAGGTCAGTTATCGAACTATTTCCAAATGAGAAAATTAAGTTAAAGAAAGGCAATTTTTAAATGCGATAAAGTTACTTTATATATATATATATATATATATATATATATATTTATTATTTCACGAAAAGTAACACGTGAGTAATATTTATGATGAAAATAACCACGAAGGAAAAATGAAACACAGAATGGTGCTCAAGCGCTTTCGTCTAATGACATCCTCAGGAAAGTGTTCCTGAGGATGTCATTACACGAAAGCGCTTGAGCACCATTTTGTGTTTCTGTTTTCCTTCATGGTTATTTTCATTATATATATATATATATATATATATACTAGGATACCGGTTGCTCCATGCGCAGTAAAAGCCCTCCGAAATACAATTTAGGAAGGAACTGGGAGAAGCGGGTGTGTTACTAAAACCTTCCGTGGTTCTCCCTTAATGGGTATACTAAATTTGGTGCAGATTACCCTAGCCGTTGGTGCAGCTTACCTACCTGTTTAGGGGGCCCTTGCCCAAGGGGGTGACTGGAAGGAGTGGTGGGGGTGGGGGGTGTTACTAAAACCTTCCTTGGTTCTCCCATAATGTGTATACCAAATTTGGTGTAGATTATTCTAGCTGTTTAGGCGTGTATATATAGAACAGACAGACAGACAGACAGACAGACAGACAGACAGACATCATCATCATTCCCTACATATACAGTATAAATAAGATACGGACTGTACCAAGAGAAAAAGATATAATTATACCGATTACCGATTAATCAAGCGGTTAGTAAAAATATCTAAATATAAGTGGTGATTAATCGTCCTCAAAATGCCAATCAATCGGGTTTACAGAAAAGAATAAAGAAAATTCTGCATCTTCATGAGACGCCTATTATGGAATCCCAGTCTGGAAATGTCAGGGAACTTTTTAAATTCTTTTAAAGTCAGGGAAATGTCATGGAGTTTGAGTCATAGAGCTAGAATTAGATTACGAAGAATGAGCGTTCGTTCGAAATTGGAATGCGGTCTCAGAGTCTGACCTTTTAACCACTCCCACAGTCTTTATGGTTATCTTGAGCAAATACTCATTATCATGTATTGAATTTTTTTTTTTTCATTCTTTCAAAGGAAAACCAAGATAGATTTTGGGAATACTCTTCTCTCCGTGACCATTATTATAAATATAAGGCATATAAAGTTTATGTCCTACTGTGGTACAAGCCTATATAGGGCCTATGAAGCTTATGTCCCACTATGATACAAATCTATATAGGGCCTATGAACCTTATGTCCTACTGTGATACAAGCTTATATAGGGACTATAAAGCTTATGTCCTACTGTGATACATTCTTATATAGGGCCTATAAAACTTATGAGATCACCTGAAGATCAAGGCCCCCAGCCTTCTTTAGTTAGCCTTATAAAGCTAACTAACGAAAATATCACGACCTAACCTAACCAATCGTTAGGTTAACTGTACGCCCTTGACGACTGGTTAGGTTAAGTCGTGATATTTTCGTTAGTTAGCCTTATAAAGTTAACTAACGAAGGCTGGGGCCCTGATCTTCAGGTGATCCAACTTATGTCCTACTGTGATACGGGTCTATATAGGATCATACGGTACGTACAGTAGGTATGACATTTATAGTTTACCTCTGAGAAATAACTAATTTTCTTCAGTTGTAAATAAGACTTTCAGGGCCTCTAATAGGTTAATATGACGTAGGAACTGACCTCACTAAATATATTCTAACTCATAAGTACTGACAACATTAACATAACGGCAAAAGTTATAAATGTAGGAACTCCTTGAACAAATATATTAATAATCGTACACTCACAACAGCTATTTCCAGGAAATGATATGAGGATAACACGATATAAATGAAGTAGGAAAGTTTCAAAATAACTAACCCTATACACTACATACAGCCTGTTTCACGCAGCAGAATGAGTGAAGAATTAATTCTTGCATTCAAAGAGTACTTGAAAATAGTAGAGAATGATCAGAATAAATTGTTATCTAAAATGACGACTATTGTATCTCCAATATATTTATGCCCCAACCAAAAAAAAAAATTACAAATCTATGATTTCTCAACTTTATGAAAAATAATTCAAGCACCGCAAGTAGGTTCTTGAAATAGTTTTTCAAATTGGGATACGTCTCATATAGCCTCTCAAGAGACTGGCAAATGGTTAAGTTTATTTCATGCTCCACTCGAACCAATGGTCTAAAAAATAACTCTTCGATAGACTTACATAACATGAACAGTTTAAGGAAAGGAAGCCAGTTGGGTATTTTATTTAATATATCAAATTTTTCACTGAATAATACAGGGTGATTCGCCCGCTGGTTGTCCCAGAGTATCGCTAATATATCCGCTGGGGCTAGCAGCGAGTGAATCACCCTGTATATGTTCATAAAGTTTATAACTTAAAAATTGTTTATTAGTACATCTTCTCTCTAAAAATTTACCCTTTCAGTAACAAGTTCACAGTTTTTGGAAAAAATACTCGATTATGCAATCACCCCCCCCCCCCAAAAACCGTTATATACATAACACATGACCTTTAAAAGCACTGCGTGGGTGATGTAATGTTCCTCAATAGCCAGCAGTGGAGATTTCTGTACTTTCAGAACTCAGTCGTGATGAAAGTGTTCTTCCATTTTTCAATGCTTATCAAAAAAGGCCACGTTCAAGGTCGAGGTATGAGTTCACGGTCGCGGCAGTTGACAGGTTACTGCATCAAATTTGTTATAACACACTTTATTATTGGTCATTTATTTTCCATTCAAATGTGGCCACGTACGCCATGTTTGAAAGGTTCAAATAAAGAATATAATTTGTTAATGACATTCCTCAACATTTACTGTCAAAAAGGATACTTTTTCTAATGAAGTTTTCTTCATTTTAGATGAAGAAAATGTGTTGTTTGCGTGAAAACTAACATCGTACATCAAAATTCAAATATCAAACAAAAAATAACCCGTCCCACTTCATCAGTGATAAGGGCAGGTTACCGATTACCGGACGTATCAAATAATCAATACATTCTTAACATCATTAACATACATATATATATATATATATAAAAATTATATTTATATATAATTTCATTAATTTTAATATATATGATACCACATTATAATATAGCATAATTTTTTAATTAAAATACTTACATGTTATTGGAGGCTGATTTAATTATTTTTGCTTTAGCTTTAGAAACCAATCTAAAAATTAAAATTATGCCTATGTATATTTTCCTGCTCAATTATACAAATTTATTCTGTTTTTTCAATTATTTTTCAATTTAATTCTGTTTTACTGACTTAAAAATTCCCCGTTTATATTTTTGGTTTTTTTTGGTTTTTTTTTGGTTTTTGCTTCGGAACAACATTTAATTTTTAGTGTAATTTTTTAGTTTTCCAATTCAAGGGGAAAAATAATGTCGTTAATATTTAATATTTTCAATTATAATTTTATATTTAATCAAGAAAGAAATACTCGTGGCCTTTATTAAATCTGTAGGCAGTGCAGTGCAACACCACACACACACACACACACACACACACACACCACACACACACACACAAAACTACACGCACGCACACGCCTTCATTACATCCTGTTTTTTATGATAGTTAATTAATTTAATTTTAAAAAAAACTCTGACACTTTGATGACACCGGTAATGTCGCTACACGCACGTTAGTCTCTCGATGAGCTTTGTGTGTATTCGTGATTTCGTAACACACACACATACACACACAAATATATATATATATATATATATATAGTGTTGTGTAAGTATGTATGCTTTAGTGTTTTGGCCAAAGTACAAGAACGACAGAGAAATAATGCAAGGTGAAGCAACAAGCTTGACCTTCGTCAGAATGAACAATTCGGGCGGATTAAAACCAAATAAGCAAATAACTTCGAGCACATGAAAGCACGGTACATATAAACAGTCTGTCATGGATGAAAATTGACCACGGACATTTTTGCAATTGCAAAAGAGGAAAATGATGAATAAAAGGGGGTTAAAACCCCCTGAAATGATGGTATTGAAAATGGTAAAAGAAGAAAATGAAAAGAAAAAAAAGAAAAACCCTTATTTTGGAACCAAATACCGAAAAGGCTTCATTCGAGGTCGGAGGTTAAATGGTCCGTTTAAAGAACGCGAGAACAAATTTTTAAGATAAGACCGAATGGTCTTCAACTGCATCTGTTGGTTTCATTCCATTTTTACGCGATTGCTGAATTAACAATCTCAATATTTAAATGAGAAACAATTGGGGTATTCCTTGAAAGGTAGTTGGGGGCAGCCTAAAACGAATACTCAGTATTTTGCGAAAGACGATGCATGTAAGATTTTTTTTTAAAAAGTTATACAAATTTTATTATTATTTTTTTTTTATGTGCTCCAACCGGAACTAATAATGGTGCGCAAGTATGCAAGTATGACCAAATTGATGCGACATTTACTCACCACTAAAACATCAAATTGAACATCTAATATGAAATGTTAAATGATTTCATATATATATATATATATATATATATAATATATATATATATGATGAATAAAACCACGAAGGAAAAAGAAACACAAAGGGGTGCTCAAGCGCTTTCGTCTAATGACATCCTCAGGAACACTGGAGTGAAAGGACAGATCAAGGCAATATATAGGTTACAAAAATAAACATACATACATACACATTCACATATATTACATATATATATATATCATATATATATATATATTTATAAATATATACATATATATAGTAAGCATAGAAAAAAATTGTGGGAGGAGCCAACATTTATATGGTCACAGAAAAATAAAGAAATAAAAATAAATATAAATATAAATTGAGAAAAAATTAATTACAAAATAGTGCCTAGTGATATATATGTCACAGCCTAAATAATCATAAAGAAATAAACAGGCAAATAAAAAAAACCCATAAATACATATACATACATATATATATATATATATACATATATATACACATATATATATATATATATATATATATATATATAAAGACACTTTTAGCCCGGGAAAAATGGAAGTACTAAAATATTCTTTGACAAGGTGCGAGTGTTATTATTCCATTTTCCCGGGCTTCTTAGGCATTGCTAATGTACTTAAACTTTTGGATATCAGTGTAGTTTTTTCATATAACAATATTGTGAAAAACATCATAGTAAAAAATAGCCCTACCAATAATTTAGGCATTATCTATAAAATTGGGTGTAAGCATGTGATTCCTTTACATAGGTCAGACGGGAAAGGATTTGCAAACGCGTGTAAAACAGCATCAATATTCCGTTAGAACGGGACAGTTGTCCAGTGCCCTTTTTGTCCATTTGTCAGAGTTATCCCATTGTATTGATTGGAATAATGTTTCAGTTTTGTTTCACTCTAGCAACATTGTTAATAGAATATTCTGAGTCGGCTATAATTCAACTTACAAAATAACCTTAACATGAGTAAAGGTCTGTTTCAACTTGATCCCGTTGCTCTGAATTCCTTCAGAATGGATTTAAACAAAAAGGGCAGGTTGTTAAATCTTTGGTAAAAAATTTGTTTTGTGTCGGTTGTTTCCCTTACAATTTATTTTTCAATTTTTGCTGTATGAGTGTATGTGTATGTATGTATGTGTATGTGCGTATGTGTGTGGTCATTGCAGTTAAATGTGTTTGTATGTATATGTGTGTATATGTATGTATGTATGTGTGTATATGTATGTATGTATGTATGTATGCAGTTAAAATATATATATATATATGTATATGTGTATGTACCTACCCTACCTTACAACCTCACAAAGTTCTGCGGGATGATTTCTCATTTCGTGAAGGTCAGCTTGTATATATATATATATATATATATGTGTGTGTGTGTGTGTGTGTTTTTGTATATATGTGTGTATATGTATATATATATTTGGGTATGCGGGTATATATGTGTACGTGTATTATTTGTAATTTTTCAAGTTATATTTATTTTTATTTCTTTATTCTTTTGCGACCTACCATTTTCTCAGACAATAATTATAAAAAACAAATTTGGTAATTTTTTTCCCTTATGCATATATATATATATATATATATATATATTCTGTATATATTGCGTTTATATTTCGTATATATACCGTAAATAGGTGTATATATATTTTATTGTTTTTATATATCATCTAGGGATCATTTTGTTTTCCAATTTATATTTATTTGTACTTTTGTATTCGTTTGTGACTATAATATGCATATGTGGTAATTTTTTCCTTATAAATTGGTGTGCCTCTCTTAAAATTTATCTTTCAATTTTTATTTTTTAATAATGTGACATATATCATTTTGGCAGCATCTATTAAATCGATTGTAAAACCTCCCTCTTGAGCTTGAATTGGTAGACTCTACTTACAATATTTATATTTATTTTTATTTCTTTATTCTTTTGTGACCTGTTCCATAAAAAAGCCATTTGAATTTATATGGAAGGTCGGCCAAAGTGCTAAAAGTGTCTTTATATATATATATATATATATATATATGTGTATATATGTATATATATATATATATATGTATGTATATGTATTTATGGGTTTTTTTTATTTGCCTGTTTATTTCTTTATGATTATTTAGGCTGTGACATATATATCACTAAGGCACTATTTTGTAATTAATTTTTTCTCAATTTATATTTATATTTATTTTTATTTCTTTATTTTTCTGTGACCATATAAATGTTGGCTCCTCCCACAATTTTTTTCTATGCTTACTATATATATGTATATATTTATATATATATATATATATGTATATATATATATATGTATATATATGTGAATGTGTATGTATGTATGTTTATTTTTGTAACCTATATATTGCCTTGATCTGTCCTTTCACTCCAGTGTTCCTGAGGATGTCATTAGACGAAAGCGCTTGAGCACCCCTTTGTGTTTCTTTTTCTTCTTCGTGGTTTTATTCATCATAAATACTTTTCACGTGTCACTTTCGTGAAATAATTTTTCATATATATATATATATATAGGTAGGTTGGCGCAAAAGTCGCGGACCATAGGAATTTTCGTGTGTTTACTATATATTATCTTTTTTTTTTAGGTAGGAGATGGCTACGAAATTAACAACAGACGAGAGGGTGAGTTTGGTTTTAATGTATGGAATACCAGGTACTACAAATCGATCAGTCGCTACAGATTTTAAAATCTGTAACGATTGATCGATTTGTATCGCATCCCCTACCTGAAAGAAAGCTTGACCTTCGCGAAATGAGAAATCATCGCGCGGAACCTTTGTAAGGTTGTAAGGTTATATAGTCAACACTGAAGGATCTTTTCCAAATGGACGACCCCACAGGATTTAGCTGAAAATTTGTATACTAATAAAAAAATGTTATTTTCTAATAACGAAAATGACATTATTTTCCTGGAGAAATATGCGCAACATACGAAAAACATTGCATTTATATGCGCACTAGTTTGCATGGCGCATGACCGTTATCTAAATTATGTAGTGTTATGTAATGGGTTTTACAAAATAAAACGCAGATAAAACGCAGAGACTGGCAAATGGTTAAGTTTATTTCATGCTCCAATCGAATCAATGGTCTAAAAAATAACTCTTCGATAGACTTACATAACATGAACAGTTTAAGGAAAGGAAGCCAGTTGGGTATTTTATTTAATATATCAAGTTTTTCACTGAATAATACAGGGTGATTCGCTCGCTGGTTGTCCCAGAGTATCGCTAATATACCCGCTGGGGCTATGTAGTGTGAGCATATGATAATCTATCTACTTGCTAGTTGCCTCCGGTCAATTGAATGCCCGTTTCCGGTTAGGTCAATTGAATGCTCGGTTAGATCAACTGTACGCCCTTGACGATTGGTTGGGTTGTCATGATATTCTCGTTAGTTTTAACGAGAATATCACTACTTAACCTAACCAATCGTCAAGGGCTACAGTTGACCTAACCGACCATTCAATTGACCTAACCGGGCATTGAATTAACCGGGGGCCACGCAGCAACCTCGTATCCGGGCGTCATGAGCGGTATAAACTAATAACGGTCATACGCCATGCAAACTAGTACCATATAAATGCAATTCGTTTCGTATGTTGCGCATATTTCTCCAAGAAAATAATGTCATTTTCGTTATTAAAATATAAAAATTTATTAGTATACAAATTTTCAGCTAAATCCCGCGGGGTCGTCCATTTGGAAAAAAAAATCCACACTGAAAATTCTATGGTCCGCGACTTTTGCGCCACCCTGTATATATATATATATATATATATATATATACACACCTCGACTTCATATATGTGAAAAGAAAGTTTGAGATTCTGTTATAAAAATATGTTTTTGTGTGAGGAAAAAAAAAAATGGAAAAATACCTTTTTTTTTATTTAAAAATTTAATCGGAAATTGTTTCGATAAATTTCGGCGGAGAAAGAGGAGAGGAATCCTAAATATGTATAGGTTTGTACGTACAGGCGTGTCTGTTTGCCTTTACGCACATACATGTACGTATGAACATGTATATATGTACGTATGAACATCATTGCAGGTGTATATGCGAGTGTGAAGTAAAATAATTCTTTTCATGTACGTATTTTAAACCAGATGCTCTGTACGTGGAATTGCGTTAATGCGTGTGTGTGTGTGTGTGTGCGTGTGTGTGTGTGAACCAGATCGCGTGTGCACGAGCAGGATGTATGCGTGAGATGAACAAACTCACATGGGTGTAGATCTCGACTGAGGCAACACAAGAACAAATCAATACTGGGATTACTTTTGCACACGGGTCCTGTCTGCTTTTTCGTGACACTTACATTATATCACGTACACGACTTCATGTGCACTTCCTTCAAGCAATGTAAGTTTAGGTATTCTGTGTGTGTGTGTGTAATAAAAATATACAGTATAATAATATAAAAATTAAAAAAAAATATATATATTATATATAATTATATATATATATATATATATATACAGTATATATAATATATATATATATATATATATATATATATATATATATATATATATATATATATACACTTTATTCCGTTCTGCTTAATGTGAAGGAAATAATATAAAGTCGGAATTTGGTTCCGTGCGAAAGGACACACAACCAACTTTATAAAGCAGTTAAAATTTCAATCAATTTTCCATCTCAGCTTCAATCAAATTACTTATTCTATTCAATTCCAATGAAAGAAATGAAACTCATAAGAAGTTAAAAGTATTCAAGTAATATATAATATATTACATCTTTCACTTATATTAAGAATTCAAAGTTACTGTATTAAATATTCTATTAAGTTAGGATACGCCTGTAAAAACTACAGAGCGAACTTCATAAAAATAAATTAATTACAGTATATATATGTATGTAAGGCGAGAGAATTATAGGAAAAAACGCTTCATGAATGCGTTTTAGCCACAATTTGTATGCGTTTCATTCACATGGCAAAAATATATATTAGGTCATTTTATTATAAGAAATTTTTTTATATAAATCTGAAGTTCCATATATATATATTATATATTATATATATATTATATATATATATATATATATACATTTCAACTGCAAAGAACACGCAGTATAATTAACGTAAAGAACGACGCTTGTATAGAAGAATATACCGCGCAAGATGAGGAGGGAGAACGAACAAATGAAAAAAATTAGGTAACCACCTATATATATATATCTATATATATATATAGAGAAGAGAGAGAGAGAGAGAATGAGAGAGAGATGTGTGTGTGTGTGTGTAATAGCTGTACTAATCTATCCGCAGGTGTGTGTCCGTCATTAAAAGCGTTCTAAAAGAGAATAACACGATTTTCAATATATTTTATGAATACTTCAAGTGATTGGCAGAGCGTAAAAGGAGGCAATTAGTTCCATAACCTTAAAGACCGTGGAATGAAAGAAAGGCATCTCGTCAGTTAGGTTATAAAACCGACGAGGATGCTCTCTGAGAATCTGGCCAGTCGACGTGAACTGGAGGAAGGGAGTAACATGTAATTTTGGTGAGATTTTTGATCTTGTGAAGGCATCACTCAAAACTCGGTTTATTTATAACGTAGTTGAAAGGTAAAAAAATGTTTTTAAATACAATCCCAAAATAGTTTCACATTTTCGGCAATGAATTAAATGGTATTTCTGACGAATTTTAAAACTATTTTTAACCCTTTCGCTCCGGGTGTGGCATATAAACTACACGTCCAATTTGCGCTCAAATCCGGGTGTGATAAATAAACCAACTCCTAATCTTTTCTGAACTCTAGGTGTAGTTTATTATAAACCAAAGGTATATCCCTCTCTTTCCACCCTCTGGGGGTTGAAAATGGCGGGGGATATATATGCCTTACCTTACCTTACAACCTTACAAAGGTTCCGCGCGATGACTTCTCATTTCGCGAAGGTCAAGCTTGTCGCCCCTCCTCTCGAGTTGGCCTGGTGAAGTAGTGAGTTGGATTCTTGCGCTCTCCACCTCGCATAGCCAGGTACGCCCGGCTCATCGGGGATTGTTCTGAGCCAGGCGTCTAGTCTTCTTTTGAAGATTTCCACTGCAACTCCCTTCGTGTTTCTTAGGTCTTTGGGCAACTGATTAAACAGTTTTGGTCCTCTCACTACAAAACTATTTTCTTTCAGGGTTAAGGATGTTCCCTGTCTCGCCTTCAATTTGGGAATACGACACAGTCTACCGCTTCTACTTTCCACCGTTGTTTGGGGAGTTATGGGATTCAGAGTAAGATTAGGGACTAGTTTCTCCATTATTTTCCAAGTGTAAATAATGGTGTATCTCTCTCTTCTCCTTTCCAGTGAATAAAGGTCTAGTTCTCGTAACCTTTCCCAGTAATTTAGTCCTTTGCACCCATTGATCTTGGCTGTGAAGCTTCTTTGGATCCCCTCCAGCTGTCTAATGTCTTCTTTTTTATATGGAGATGTTAGGACCGAGCAGTATTCCAATTTGGGTATTATCAGGGTTTTCAGTAGAGGAATCATTACATTCCTATCCCTTCGTTTAAAGGTTCTCAATATCTTACCCGTTATTCTCTTTGCTCTGTTTACTGCTATCTTATTTTGTGTTTCAAATTTCGCATCATCTGTCATTACAACCCCTAAATCTTTTGCTCTGGAATTTCTCTGAATTTCCTGTCCATTTGGGGTATAATATTCCTTGGACTTTAGGTCTTCTCTTTTTCCGTACCGTAATAGCTGAAATTTCTCGGTGTTAAACTTCATATTGTTGTCTTCAGTCCACTTGTAGATTTTGTTTATGTCGGTTTGTAGAGATCCTATGTCTTCTGGGTTTCTTATTTTTCTACTGGTCTTTGTGTCATCCGCAAAGGATGTTACTGTGCTGTCTCTGGTAACGTCTTCATCTATGTCAGTTAGCATGATTATGAAGAGTAGTGGAGCTAATACTGTTCCTTGTGGTACCGAGCTGAGGACCTCTGATTCTGATGAAGATACTCCTTGTACTGTAACAACTTGCCTCCGCTCACTAAGGAAATTATATATCCATTTCCCTACTTTTCCTGTTATTCCCATATATTTCAGTTTATGTATTATGATTCCGTGGTCACACTTGTCGAACGCTTTAGCAAAGTCTGTGTATAGTACATCATAGTTTTCATTACTTTCAAGTGAATCAATAATGCTGTTGTAGTGTTCCATTAGTTGTGATAGGCATGATCTGCCTGATCGAAACCCGTGTTGGTTATCATTGAATTTTTTCTGAGTTTCCAAAAAGTCATAAATTTTCTGTCTAACTATTCTTTCATATATATATATTATATATATATATATATTATATATATATATATATATGCTGCAAACCCACAAGGAAAAAGAAAAACGATTCCAAGGCCTTTCGTGTATTCAAAGCTACACCTGACGAGGTGTAGCTTTGAATACACGAAAGGCCTTGGAATCGTTTTTCTTTTTCCTTGTGGGTTTGCAGCATTATTCATTTCACGTGTTTTATTGTGAAATTCATCCCATATATATATATAATAATTGAAATTCATTTCGCTTCAAAGCTATGCCCGTAGTGAAAGGGTTTTATGTTCAAATTAACAATTTTTGCATCTTTTCTAATTAGTTTGGACACAAGTTACGCAGCAAATTATGACCCCATAAAATTCGTTCGATATTTTGAATAAATTTGGAGAATTTACGTACCACGTTAGTTATAATATTCTTCGTTTTAGACATTCTATGAAAAAAGCCAAAAGACGCACTTAATTGACTGATAAAGCTTAACCCGTCTGGCGTCGCAATATTGAGGTCATTGACGCCGAATATAATTAAGTAACTGAAGGTAAATATGAACTAACAAAAAATTATGAGATAAATGTAACACGGTGAAAGAAATGACGTAAATTCACAGGCGTGAAATGTAAACACAAATTTTGTATTGTTTTTTATTTTTGTTTTTGTTTTTTTAAGACTAGAGTGCGTCTTTTCAGATTTCAGCACAGAAGCAAATGTATTAAATTGAACATCATTTTACAAAGTATCTAAACGCATTTCAGTAAATTTTGCTTTATGGTGGGAACAATAAATCCAATTTGGATGACGTTCTTTTCCCAAAGGAACTACAGAACCACAGAACTACAGACTAACGAAAAAAAAAAAAAAAACCTCTTTGATCCACTCGTTGTTAGTCCAGGAAAAAGAAAGAGGTCGTAGATAAAAGAAATAAAATAAAAAGAGGAATAAAAATTTATGATGCTACGCGTTTATCAGCATCATGCTTATCTGAAACATTCATATCATACTTCTTTTAGGGAGTGGAGGGGAAGGCAGGTAGACGAGACTTTAAACTTAGCCTTTTATCCGATAACTTATCGCTGCTTCGTTTCTTGAATTCTATAATATGAATCTACTATGAATCTTAATTCTATAACATGCATCTATAAACTAAATTACAAATGGGGTTCAAGAAATTTTACAACATGGCAGAATACACAAAATGGCAATACCAAGACCATACCATATGCAACATAAGTCATCAAATATATATATAGCCTCCTTTCTTCCTTTATTCACACGAGTGCCTTTAGTTGGTTGTTGCAGATAGGAGATATTGATATCAAAGAGACACAAATTGAGAAAGAGAACAGATCCCTAAGGAATAACAGAGTTAACAGACGGAAACTGGAAAACAAATCTATCACCACTTGTAAACTTCAACCAGATGGTAAATGGGAAAATTAGGATGTTAAGTTTAGAATGGATAAGAGAAAAGTAAAAATCGTTTTGAAATTCTGCGTGGATGAGAATTTTTGTACCCATATTCATCCATATGTCAAAAGTTTAACCTTTTTATCATTTTAAACACAATCCAAAATTCTTGCACTGAAAACCAGTTTACCCATACAGTGAAACTAGAATTTTCATAGAGACTATGAACGGTCAGTCATCGAGCACTTCTGATGAATAATTTGTCTTAAAACTGATGAACAGTCACTCCTTAGGGACTCAGGGACCACCTAACCTATGTGTAATCTGGTTTTTGAAACTTAATATTATATATATATATATATATATAATATATATATATATATATATATATATATATATGTGTGTGTGTGTGTGTATGTATGTATATATAGGGTGAACCAAATGTAGGTGGACAGTAAATGATAACGTTTATTTTGAGAATACATATTTAATTTTTTTGTATACTATAATACAAAATAAAATTTAAATAAATTTAGTTATAATATTTAATATAATATAACACAAACACCATAGTTATAATGAACACCATAGTTATAATATAATATAACACAAACCGTATTCAACCTACTGTCCACCTACTTTTGGTTCACCGTGTATATATATATATATATACAAAAACAATGCGGAAAAATATATATACAAAATTCCGTCATAATACCTTAACGTCTAATGGCCGAGTGAGTACCGTGACAATTCACAAAATTCGAATCTTCAGTGAACAACGTTTCGAATCCCGCCAAGGTGATATAAATTTATTTCTAAGGTATTGAACCATAAAACTTTAATTCCTGTTAGCATGTTGTTCTGGATTAACATATTAAAACTAACATGTATGTAATTACACTCGATTAATGAAGATAATCTGAAATGGAATTTAATTGGCATTTCCTCCAATAGATGGTATCATCTAATTAGATTAAACTATTTTAATCAAGGAATAAGTTTGATGAAAATATTTTCATCAACTGAGGCCACTTGCTTACTGAAAATATTTTCAACGTATTGATGGAAATTCAAGCTTCAGTGAACCAGAGCATAGCATAAAAGGGTCGCGTTGTAACATTGCTTTCCGTTAGACTGACGAGGCTAAGTGACGTCGGGTTTGTTCATTAATTGGATGGGCAAAATTAATCTCACTGAGTTACAAGAAGTGTCTAATGTAAGATCAACATTTGAAGATAAATCGTAATACATTCACTGAAACTAGATTTTTCATCAAGATTATAAACGGGCAGTCATCGAACACTCCTGATTATTAATTTTTCTTTAAAATCATGAACAGCGACTCATCAGGGACTCTTGATGAGTCACTCTTCATAATATATATATATATATATATATTAAAGTATACATCCTAAAATCTAATACCACTGCGAAAGTGTACATATACAAAACTCTCTCATGAAATAATCATGTTTTATGGTCGAGTGAGTAATGTGACGTCTGGCAAAATTCGAATCTTTAGTGACATCAATTCGAACCCGACCGAGGTAAGGTAAATTCATTTCTAATATATTTACTCTTAAAACTTAAGTTGCCATTAGATGTCTTCTTGATTAACATAAAATAATACGCAGGTAATTACACTAGGTTAATGAAAATATACTGAAATAGAACTTAATTGACATTTCCTCAACTGGATGGCACCATTCACTTCGATTAAATTTGTTTCAAGAAATCAGCTCCACGAAAAGTATTTCATTAAGAATCGAAGTTTGATGAAAATACCGTCGTCAACTGAAGACACTTGCTCGTAGAAAGAATTTTCAGCATCTTGATGAAAATTGTAGTCTCAGGAAATCAAGGAAGAAACCAAATACTTGTCACGTTGTACAAATTGGGTGAATTGTACTCAGTACGTTTATGTCTTCAAGGAAAGTGTCAATGCAGCATAAGTTTACCTGTCACTACTTATCAGTGACTAATTACTACGGACACCTTACCCTAAGACAGGGGTCAACAACCTATGACACGAGTGGTAAAGTGTAACACGCCGGGTAATATTAGCTGACACACTTAAGTATATCACATTTCGTTAAAAAAACCTAAGATAATAGCCTGAACAAAAATAAATAATAAATATATATATATTATATATATATATATATATATAATTTTAACAGGAAATAAGTAATTGTCAATTGGACTATTTATTTAATTTAATTTGTCATTAAGCTTTAGGCTTTACTGGGCTCTCACATTAATTAAAGATAAAATATCACTTCAGAGGTAGTTATGATTAATAATATTTAAATCAATAATAATTATTAATTAATTTAAAATATATGAACGAATTAATAGATGAAAATTAAACAATCGATTTAAATCACTGTGACGTCATTAGTCACTAGGAAAATATTTATTTTTTATTTATTTATAAAGGGTGTTCCGGAAGTCATCACCCCATCTGAAGTAGCTGTAACCTTAATTTAATTATTGTTTTTTTTTTTTGTTTTTTCCAGATTGTAGAAGATCAACCCCAATAATTTGAAGATGGAACACTACACACCACAACATAATTCTAAATAAAATTAATTATTTTCACTTTCTACAGTATTTGTTGTTTCATTGGTTCAAAAGTTATAAGCAAAACAAATGGGGTGATGACTTTTGGAACACCCTGTATTTCTAAATTTATTTATAAGATAAATACTGTATTATAATACTGTAAACTCATAGATAGGCATTATAGTAAGATAATATCCCTGTTAAGAGAAGCAGGAAGTCCCTTGATTAAATCTTACAACTAAGTATCATACTAAGGTTATTCCTGGATGGAATGATTTTATTGCCCCCCTGAAGAGGGAATCGAAAGACGCCTATGATTTGTGGTGCTTTCATGGTAGACCCAGATTAGGACCAGTATACTTGAATATGTGTAGAAGTCGGGGTCAGTATAAGGCGGCCATAAGGCGATGTAAACAGGAAGAAGGGTCTATTCGAGCATCAAAAGCCTGTGAAGCTCGCGTAAATAACGATAATAACAAATTTTGGAAATTTGTTAAGAATCAAACGGGTGTCAAAAATGTCCTCCCTCCGACAATCGATGGGGTGTCGGGGGAGGATGAAATTGCAAAGCTGTGGAAAAATCACTACTCTAACATTCTTAATAGTGTGAGTAGGGATAATCTTAAGATAGATTGCAGCGAAACGATTGTGGGAGGGACAAGGGAAAATATTTTGATATCATTTTCTGAAGTAAAGAGGTTAATTAAAGAGTTAAAGACTGGTTCTGCGTCAGGGGTAGATGACTTATCGAATGAGCACTTAAAATATGCAAATGACGTAGTATGTCTGCATATATCATTGCTCCTATCAGCCATGCTTGCTCATAGCTATATCCCTGCAGAGTTCATGAGGGTATATATCTTGCCCCTGGTCAAAAATAAGTACGGAGACATTCTGTCCAGCAATAATTACAGGCCTATTGCTGTCGCTTCCTGCTTCTCGAAACTACTAGAAAAACTCTTGTTACTCCGATTAAATGATTTCCTATGGACATCTCCTAATCAGTTTGGCTTTAAAAGGTCCCACTCAACTGACCTGTGTATCTATGTACTTAAAGAAACAATATCTAAATACATTGACAGTAATTCAACCATTTATAGCTGTTTCCTTGATATAAGTAAGGCATATGATAGGGTGAACCACAATATTTTATTTGCAAAACTAGAAACCAGGAAGGTTCCCATGTACATATTTAATTTATTGAAATTTTGGTATTCCCACCAATCTTTCACTGTTAGGTGGGGCAATGTACTATCCGAGTGTTTTGGCTCCTCTTGCGGGGTGAGACAAGGTTCCTTGCTCTCCCCTATGCTGTTTAATGTGTATATCGACGGATTAATTGCTTCACTTAATGAGGCAACTGTGGGATGTTGTATAGATAACGCAAGGATAAATAACTTAGTTTATGCCGATGATATGGTGTTAATAAGTCCCGTTAAAGGTCTGGATCGGCTACTAAATGTCTGCGAAGTGTATTCGCAGAAACATGATATTCTTTTTAATGTTACAAAAACTAAGGTTATGCAATTTCATCCGAAAAGCTGTAATCAGCCAGCTGATATAAGGTTTAAAATGAATGGTGAAGTAATTGAGGAAGTACAAGAGTTTAAGTATTTGGGTCAAACTATTACCAGCTCCTTGAGTGATGACTCGGATATAAGAAAACAACCTCGAAGCCTGTGTGCTAAAGCGAATATGACCATAAGGAACTTTCGTTTCTGTACAAGTGAAGCTAAAGACACACTCTTTCGTACTTTCTGCAGTAATATATACGGTCAGCAACTCTGGGTGAATTATAAAAGAGGTTCTGGCAGAACCCTAAATTTGCTGTACAACGGGTCTTTTAGACTCTTACATAAATTACCCCCGAGATGCTCAGCTTCGCAAATGTTTGCTACCCGCAATGTCCCGAGCTTCCCGGAGGTAACAAGACGTGCTCAACACAGTCTAATGCAAAGAATTAAAAAATCAACCAACCCGATCATCCAAGCTATCCATGAGTCCTGCCATTTATCCTCTAAGCTATGGACTTTTTGGTACGAAAACGTCTGTCTGTAGCTCCACTTAACTTCGACAGTGCAGTATTATTTCTAATCAATTGTATATATTTCTATCCTTAGTGTATGAACTGTCATTGTATTAATAATATTTGTCATATGGACTATAGTCTGCCAATAAACCTTTTCATTTTCATTTTCATTTTCATTTTCATATAATATTACAATTTCTGTTATGTTACAATAATATAAATAATACATTTTGTTACGTTACAATAATATAATAATACGCTAATACCGTTAATTGGGCTATTTATTATTTTACATAATTTGGCCCTTAATCTTTAGGCTTTACTGGGCTCTCAGGTTATCTATAGATAAAATACATCATATATAAGTCCCTAAGTCCCCTTTAAATTATGATTGGTACAGAAACGAACTACTAGTGGAAATACAGTATATACTAATCTTAAATTATCATTATAGATATGAAATAAATACAAACAAAGTCATTAGTGTGGGTATGATACCAATATAGTAGGAGGAACTGATAGGTAGACACGAGAAATAAACAAGTAACAGAGTAATGTACATTTAATTCTAGTTTTTTATTAGTATTCCATTATTAATCGAGATTTGAACTTGTTTTTAATGAATTTGTGTTTGAAATTTTTTTTTTTGGGGGGGGGGGGGGGTTCAACACTTAAATCATTCCATAGTTTCAGTCCAATGAAAATGGGTAATTTCTGAGATGAAGACATTCTAAATTGAGGAATAACAAGCTGGTAGTTAATTCTGATGATCTTGAGCTTAAAATCATGGAAACTTTGCTTGTTTGTTTAAAACCAGCTGTCAATTTTGACGAATCATTGGTTGAACTGTTTTGTTTCAATTAAGGTAATTTATTCATTCACCTATTTTTTACTGTTTTATTCATTTATATATATATTTTTTTTTGTAAAAACTTGTAAAAAAAACCGAACGTTTTTACATGATTTTTCCTTGCCCCTTTTTTTTTGTAATTTTTTAAAGTTCTGTTATTTTTTGTTGGTCATTGTAATCCAATCTATTTGTATTTTAATTAGTCATTTATATTTTTAGCCCTGATGATGGAGTGAACGTATTCCGCCCGAAACGTTGGTCCAATTAAAGTTTAGAGAATGTTAATTTTTTTTTATTTCGTGTTTCGTGTTCATTATGAAACTGCTCTTTTCCCACAATCAATTAATAACCGATATATATATATATATATATATATATATATATATATATATATATATATATATATATATTATATATATATATATATATATTATATATATATATAATTGGCGTTTTGTCCATTGGGGACCATGAGGTCAGTCTTCCCCTTATATTGCTTATTAGTTAATGTACTGTCGTTATTTAGGCAAGATGTTTATTGTATTGTAATATGGACCTCACGAACGAAAAAGAGCCAGGAACGCCACTGACTAATATATATTTATATTCTTCAGGGTTATACATATCTGTAGGTCCTATAATGTCTTATTTTAAGTACCGTTTATGCGGCAATTCCTTATTGTATTTTTTAATTACCACTTTTTGTTTTAGGGTCTCTTCGGAGATATTTTTTAAACATAGGTTTGTTAAGAGAAAGTTACGCATGCAAAAGTTACATGAAAATTACGCATGCAAGAGATACATGAAAGTTACTGACAAAACCAAACTCACGGGAATGTTATGGAGAAAAGATATGTTTAGTAAAGTTACACGTGTTACATCAGAGCTAATGACAAAAAATAACGGAATTGTTATACAAAAGTTACGCGTAACAACTATTAGAGCGTACACACACACACACACACACACACACACACACACACACAACACACACACACACATTTCGTTGAAGGGGAATTTTATCGACACTCTAATAATTTTAACCTAACCTAACCTAACTAACTGAAACCTAACCGAAACAGAACTTTACTTAACCTAACCCCACCCTGCAAGAGATACATGAAAGTTACTGACAAAACCAAACTCACGGGAATGTTATGGAGAAAAGATATGTTTAGTAAAGTTACACATAAGTTACATCAGAGCTAATGACAAAAAATAACGGAATTGTTATACAAAAGTTACGCGTAACAACGATTAGAGCGTACACACACACACACACACACACACACAACACACACACACACACACACACACTTCGTTGAAAGGGAATTTTATCGACACTAATAATTTTAACCTAACCTAACTGAAACCTAACCGAAACAGAACTTTACTTAACCTAACCCCAACCTAAAAACTTGTCGATAAAATGTTTTGTTGACGAAATGTCGTTTGTTAGCCCGTAGTCTTATAGAGCAGGGGGGCTTCTCAAACTTTTTTCACTCGCGACCCCTTTGGATCAGACAAATTTTTTCGCGACCCTTCACTCAATGTCATAAAAGCAATAGGTACTAACACTGTATATTTATGAAAAAAATAATATTTTCAAATGTTTCTGCGACCCCCAATAATATTTACGCGACCCCTAGTTTGAGAAGCGTAGCTATAGAGTAATGCCAATAACGAATGGGGAGACATTAAAATACGTTTGTAAGCTTTTACGAGTTACTTTGTAAAGAAGAAATATTTTTTAATTAAATTTTGGGAATAAAATAAAATCCTAATCAAATTTTACGCTAATTGTTCTTCCTTTGACCCAATAAAGAAGGTTGACAAAAGTAAATAGACACCTTTGGGGGGGGTGTTTCCCCCCTCCTTAGTTTTTGATTTGATAATAAAATTCAATAAATAATAACAGACTTATCGAATCAATATATTTATGAGTCGTGCTGCTTCCCCCTTTGCATTATGTTAACCCTTTAACGCCGGAATTGTTTGTAGGGTTAAGTTATGAATACGTGTATTTGAAAGGTTACCAATATGTAGCGGTCGTCCTTTTAAGGTTAAACTGATACAACGCGTTCTGGCATTTCATCGATGAAGCTTTGCCATTTATTCTTGAGGACAATTATCGTAGTGTCTATTTACTTTTGTTATCTTTCTGTATATAAAGGACAGTGAGTGTCCAGTCAATAAAAAGTTAGTGTTAGGACTCTGGTATAACTAGTGTGTATTGATGAACAAGCATTTTTCATAAAATGATACCCATTGAGTGGGTATATAATTAGAGTAAATACCTTCACACATAGCTAGTTAAGAGAAGAGGAATTCCCTCATTGGTTGTATAAGCATGAAAAAAGTTATATAACGGTACCCATATGTACAGGGTACCCAACCCTCAAGAAGGTTATTTTCTATAAAATGCAATTGCTTATTCGTATTATAATCTCTTTTGAAATCTTTAAATATGTCAACTTTAAACAATGCTTTATTTACTGTCTTATTTGTATTGTTAGTCCTTTTATTCTGAATTGTTAGTCATTTTAGTCCTGTTACTGTATACTTTTATTTTGAATCTTCAATGAACCCCTAAAAGTTTCGATAGGAGGGGCGAGAGACCCGTAATTCGAAGTTTTCTTCGATATGAGATGGACTAATTTTGGCACTGACTCCCGGCTAGATGGGGCCCTTAACTGGGGTCACTTCAGTTAACTGGGCTCACTTCAATTGTTTATCAATACGATTTAACTCTGTTATATATTACTTTATTATTTGTGTATCAGTCGATACGATCAAAAGCGATTAGTTATACCAATATCCAACCATGTATTGAAATCTTTACCCATTATTTCTTTCAGTTATTGTAAAATATTCATTTATAGTATAAGTATTGTCTCCCCCAAAAGGGCTTACCCCCAATCACAGCTTACATGCCAACACTTACAGCCATATTTAGGTCAAATCGATTTATACATAACTGATAAAGTATTACGTAAGTAATTTTTAGTTACATTGACAATGAGTTACATTGACAATGCAACGTTAGTCAAATTCACTCAATATCTTGACATTAATGGCTTGGTATTTTGATAATTCTATATACGACTTAACCTTAAGCAAAAATTTTGACAAATATTTCGGCAAAATATACACTTCTAATAATTTTCATGGGCCACATGCCTTGATAAGACAGTTACAGATTTTAAACGATGCTTTGATCAGGTCAATAAAGCCTATTTGACATAAGTGGCTAACTTCTAACCGCAAAAATTATCAATTGAATTACTGACATATGTCTTTATCATATACAAATAACATTCCACTTGTTTTTCTACTCGAAGTTGCTACTTGAGCTGACCAACATTCCTAGATGCGCTCAAGAAGATATGAAGTTTCATCAGTAATGCGTAATCAGAATGAAGATAAACATAATTCATTGATACTGGCATGTCAAATATAACTAATGGACATTTGGTTTAAATTTAAAAGAAAATAATTGGAGTACATGCAGTAATAATAATAATAATAAAAGTAATAATAGGCCTAATAATAATTAATAATAATATAATCAATTATTAGTATTTTTATTATTATTATTAACGTTTCAAATGTAAAGCTTAAGTACATGTTGAAATATGAGAGGTGGGGCCTCCCCACTACAGTTAGTAGGATATGTATATACATTATAAGCACTACGAAAGGGCAAACAAAAGGTCGTCACATGTTTGAGTGAATAACATCGCGGCTCGCTGAAGTTGCATCTTCAGTAGCAGAGATTCGAATTCCACTCAAGAAAGAATGAGAGTCTGTTTATCTTTATTTGGAATGTACTTAGAATTAAAACTCAAGTCGCTATTAATATATTGTTGTAGGTTGGCATATATATATATATAATATATATATATTATATATATATAATATATATATTATATATATATATATATATATATAATATGGTCTAAATCAGAATGGTTCCCTAAGATAACGTTTATGGAATACACAGAACTAATGTGCATGAAACGAAGAACTCTTCTGGATATAACTTCTCCCACCAGCTATCTGCTAAGCAGATAAAACCCAGCTTTGAGACAGAGTCTATACTGGACCCCTAGTTTTAAAATCTAAGTGTTATATTTTGGGACCTCTTTGCTAGTGACCCGATGCCCGCGTTGGGCTTCCATCATGAAAAGGAGAAACTTCAATATTTGGCACTTACTGTTACTTATTTGGAGTACAGTGGAGTTAATATCCCAGAAAGTACCTTGTTCCATTATATATATATATATATATATATATATATATATATATATATATATATATATATATATATATATATATATATATATATTAGTGGTGGACCGGATGTCAGTTTTTCAATATCTGCAGATGCGGATGCGGATCTTTAATTTCAATATCCGCGGTTGCGGTTGCGGATATTGTTAATTTATTAATATAATATAGAATTATGAATATATGACATAATTTTTCAAATTTCGTGATATTACTATTATGGCAGGAAATGCATAAGAATTAAAATTAATATTAATGTTTTCATTATGATAAAAATAATAACTTTCTCAAGAGTTTCAGCCACAGAAAATTCAATGAAACAAGTTTCATTCAATTTTCTGTGTTACCAGGTATTTATATTTTGAGGTTTATATATTTGTTTGTTCATTAATAATTAATACTTTACATGAAATGTGCATGACTGGGCCTCATAAGCTACTTTATAAGCTAATTTAATTGTAAATTGCATAATTTATTAGATGTATATAATATCCGCATAACATCCGCAGTCAGAAGTGCGGATGCGGATACCCGGTCCACCATTAATATATATATATATATATAAGAATTAAATTGCTTGTAATAACAATTAGTAAATAAAGATTAACTGAAA